>VURO01019166.1:51545-62159 GCA_015108175.1 Pelvicachromis taeniatus
AAAAAAAAAAAAAAAAAAAAAAAAAAAAAATTTTTTTTATAACAAAAAAAAAAAAAAACCTTTTTTTTTTTTTTTTTAAAAAAAAAAAAAAAAAAAAAAAAAAAAAAAAACAAAAAAAAAAAAAAAAAAAAAAAAAAAATCATATATGGTTTTTAAAAGATGAATCAACCCTTCACAAATACAATGAAGGTGCCAAAGGAATTATGAGGTGAGGAAGAAGCGTGCACCCGACATGTGCTGTCTTGAAACATCTGCTTGCTTTGGGGCATGTCCTCTGAGTCATGTTCCCACACATCTACAATTCAACCGGACAACCTGTCTTTTGGATACAGCATCGGAAGGACATTTAGAAAAACAAGCAAACAAACAAACAAACATGTTCAAAAATAAACAAATAAATCAGAAATTCTTTAAAAGACAAACACTCATTCTGAATTTCAAATCATTAAAAATCATTTCAGCTTATGCAGAGAAAACAGATAACTGGTGGGTCTCTTGCAACAGCCAAACTCTCTCTCATTTTTGTTGCAATGATGTAATGTAGCTAGTGACACAAGCTGTTTTTCAAAGTACACAGCAAAAAAAAAGGAGAGGCTTTCAGAGTCAATACAGTTGAATTAATCTGTATGTAGCCTTGTTATACCTGTGGGTGGATATTAATTTTAAACAACTCTGTCGACACCCTTATTTGGCTGTAAGATTAATGGCTGTGGGAGGGGTCTACATCATGAAAGCATGCTGGGCTTTCCTTACACAAGCCATAAATGCTGAACCCTGAGAGATGCAGGTCAAAAATAAAGCTCCCATGTTTGACCGTCCGACACAACCGCATCATAAATTTACTCGTAAGATGCTGATTGCTCTTGACACTGTGCTGTGAATTTACTCTGCACTCTTTGTGGAGCTTACATTCTGATAACAAAAAGCAACCAGACTCACATTACCATCGCAATTTAAGATCAGCAAAGAGGCAAAATGCATCGAAACTTGAAATACCGCAACTTGATCAAACAGGCCTGTAACTTCACCCCACTCTGCAATGACCGTAAAACACTTTACATAACTGTGCAGCTCAAATCCAAACAAATGCACCTAATATGAACATCTCTGAACTACAAACAACTAAATAACACTGTATTTTTACCACAGCCTGAGTCTTGGCATCAATACCTCCTCTGTGTACTGCTGCTCACGTGCACAATGCCAGCAGCACTGGATTAAGTAAATCTACCTTCATGTAAACATGCCATATGAAGAGGATATAATGCTGCACAGCAGAACTGAAGCTATATAAATGGGCCCTTCCTGCAGGCGCAGTAAACCCTAATGCTCTCACACAGACCTTCCATCTCCAGCTAAGGGCTTGCTTTGACAAATGAAAGTGTCTGGCACGGACAAAGCAGTACGTCCATCTCCGTCGCAGCAGTGTGTGTGCATGGAGTTTGCACCAAGTGCAGAAACATGCAGCTTATGACAGCTTTAAACAGCCAGCTTCAGAGAGTCCAAACTGGATAATCTATCAGCACACAGGCGCTCTTTGTTTAGTTGCTCCACCAACGTCACACATCATACGACCAATCGTTTTCATCATTGCGTATGCTGTGATTGCACACTTCAAGAACTCCCCATGTTACTTTATCTCCCCCGTGACTGCTCGTTTTCATCCCATTGTTTCTGCGGTTGTTCATTTTTAGTCAGGTGTGTGTGTGTGTGTGAGAATTTGCTGGAAACCGTGGTTGTGTTGCCTCACCTGTATCATATAAAGCTGGGCGATGCGGTACTCCTCCACACTCATGGGCATGGGGATGCGGTACTCCTTGATGAGCATGGTGAAGCTTGGAGAAGGGGGAAAGGGGGATCAGGGAGGAGATTGACAAGGGAACGGGGGAGGGAAGGATAGGGGGAAAGGGAGGGGGAAGGAGAGGGGGAAGGAGAGACTCGGGATGCTCCTATATGTGACTTGTCAAATCACCAGCTGAAGTCCACATTGATGGCTCCTGTGGGGGTGAAAGAAAACATAAAAACTGGGTTAAGGGTGCTACACATTAACGCAAAACATCCAATTTGTAGAGTTTGTTAGAGTCAAAACATGTGGATAAAGTTAACATCTTAAAATACCTAATGATTATTCCAGATCCCAACACTCAAAAAGCAAAAAGCAGCAGTAGAAAATATTAATAATGTGCAAAACATGTCAGCACACAGACGAAATTCTGAATCTGTCAAACTCTGCTATACACATCGGAGGACAAAGATTCCCTCTCGTGGCTCACAGGCAGATGAAGAGAAGAGTCGAAGTGTCATTCAGGACATATGCTCCATGCAGTTAGCAGATATCTACTCCAAGCCTTGGCAATGAAGAAAAGCACCGGTGTTGTGCCTCCATCCAGCATCGCACATCCAAGTAAAGCACTTCCTAGGATAAATACTCCTTCTTATACACAGGCCACTGCGTGTGTGTTTTTGTGTGTAGGTGTGTGGCCAGAGTCTACGAAGAGCACCCATGCCTTGCCGACTGTCCCAACAGCCACCCTTTTTCTTCCAGCGGTCCAGCACCGTCACATGGGGTGCTAAGTTAGCATAAGAGGGATTACAGTAGAGTGGGAGGCATTACATAACAGTGTACGAGCCCCCCTGTTCATGATCAAGGTTTCACAAATAAGAACTACACAAAGCATTGTTTTCAAACCACTGGGTAGAATGGGGTAGGTGTGGGCTATACATACGCAACGTGTGGGTGGCGTGAGTTGCAGAAGTCTGCTTTGACCGCCAAGGCAAGAAAACAGCTCTCCGAAGCTAAAAATAAGTACAAAACAAGATCATGCCTGTGCAGCACCTTATTGCGCTGTAGTGGAAGTTTATCTAAATAACTACCACAAGCATCATCTCCTTCCTCGGTTAGGTTTTTAAATTCTCAAACTTGGATATTTTAACAGCAAAGATTTAATGGTGTACTTTGATAAAGCTCATATTTGAATCAGGTGAATCCTTTGAATCCTTAGTTACGTTGCAATAGGCATAGGCTGCTCAGGGTTTCTCATGAGTGTTTCTTCTTCTCCCTTTATACACCACTCTGCATTTAACCATTAGTTATTATTAATCTCTGGCTCTCTCCCACTGTGTATCTTTTATCCTGTCTTTTACCCCTCACCCCCCAACCAGTCGCAGCAGATGGCTGCTCTCTTCCTGCTAAAAGTTTGTTCTTCCTTTCCACTGTCCCCAAGTATTTCCTCATTGGACTGTTGGGGTCTTTACCGTGCCATATAAAGCTTCTTAAGCGACTGTAATGATGTGGCGCTTTATAAATAAAACTGAATTTAATTGAAATTTTAGATAAAGTTCAGCCTGTTTTCAGATAGGTCAGGTGAATGCACATTGGGCAGGATCTTAGTCTGCCGAGGAGACAATGCTGCCCAACACCATCCTGAAACTGATGATTTAGCCAAATGTGACCACATAGACTTGCATAACCTTAATATTTACCCAATTCTGAACTGTGGAGGCTATTGGACCTTGCTCAGGAATGCGTCCACTCTGTGTAATCACTCTAATCACATCAATATCCCCACTGCGTCACTTATCCACCAAACAAAGGCCAGCTTTGGTCAAACCAACAGACCCATTCCCTCCAGTGTTTGAATTTCGCTAAAGAAAAGTTTGTATCTAAGAAGTTTACTGAGGCTGGAAAGAAGACCCAGCCTGACCGACTTCACACCTGGAGCAGCAGCTGCTTGCTAAAATATTAGCAAGTGTTCTGCTTCTATACATTTTTTTCGTGATATCTTTACAGCGAAGAACAAAGCATTGACAAAATCAGAGCAGAACACCACATTTTGCTGAAAATAACTGCACTCTTGGGGGATGCTAGAATAAAACTAGGCTACATGGAGAGGCCCGGAGGAAAGCCTGCGGCTCTGGAGCCCAAGGAGTCTTTAGAAGTTAGAGCAAAGTGCTTCTCCTTATTGATTAACAAGTTCAGAGTAACATTTACTCCAAGCGTGGTTTAAAAATGTGGCAACACTGGTAATGATAGATTGCATCTATTGATACAAGAAATGAGTGTTTGAGTATTTTCTTTTGACCACAGATTACAGACGTATTAACTGTACTGATTTGGAGGTAATTCAGTCTGACAGTGATAAGACTCCTTTTACTGTCTGCTGGGGAACGATCGCTTTGTGAATCAAAGTCCAGCCCCCAACGGCCGGCCCACAGACACACACACACACACACACACACACACACACACGGAAGTGACAGCAGGTATGCAAATACCACAAGGACACAGCAAACAGACAGAAAGCAAGAAAAACCAACAGGCAGCTCAACAGAGGGACTCTGTCCAGTCAAGGCTCTGTCCGGCAGCTGTTGTAATGATGCTCTGAGGGGATTTGCAGCAATACTGATGCATGTTAGTTATGTCACCATGCAGGATTACGGCAGTATTGCTACTGGTGAGCGCAGCACCTAGCAACCATTTTGATTACTCAATTAAATTCAGTCTTTAAATGAAAGTGCTTAAGCAACATACACGCCAAATTCTGTTTTGTGCACGTAATGAAAGTAAGTACTTGTATTTGGCTTTAGTCTGATTTAATATACCAGCAAATGTGAGTCATATTCATGCCATGTTGGGCAGAAACTAGGAGGTTATTTCCACCCTCTATAATCTGCGGTTCCAGCTCAAAATATGTTTTTTTCTGCTTCTTCAGTAAAACGTTTGGTTGCAGTGGAAAGCTTATGCTCCACTTTCCAGCATCTGTCTCCACTTGTGTAAACTCACTGAAGCAACAATCTCACATGGACACACCCAAACTTTAGGACATGATACGTCTTGTATTGTATATTTGTGCATTGTGTCTGGGGTTGTATTGACTACACATAAGGCCTCCTGAATTAGCCGATTTAAGACCGCGTCATTGTTCCACAAATACAGGCACTGCAGCTGCATCCCAGAAAGCTTTCCTAAAAACAAACAAACAAACAAAAAAGCCCTTCCTCCTGCTGGTTCAAACCTGTGTCTCTCTGACTTTCATTTTTGACTGATGCAGATGCTGTGCACAGCACAGGACCGGTAATGTACGATTCACCAGCAGCCTCGAGAGAGTACTGGCACCATGCTTGACCCAGAAAAAAAGCACTCTCACACACACAGAGCTTAAAAATAGCCTGGTCACAATAATCCAAGCATACGCAAGCAGAGTGCTTGACGTTATTTGTGCAGAGAATATGCTCATTCCCTTCTAAAAATACCATCTCTGCCCCCCTCTAGGCAGTGACGCAACAGCAGCACAAGCCCATGCACAGCGCTCATCACAAAGCAGCCCCCAATGTTCCTGCTTCTGTTTCGACAAAGCTGAAGACCGCGATAGCTACAAGATACTTTGAGTGGGATTGCCTTTTGTACCTCTTCCTGCTACTATTTCGTTCTCCTGTGTGGCCGGCATACACCCTCAGGTACATAATGCTACATCACAAAAAGTGTGATGAGCATTCAAAAGGTATTAAAAAAGGCATTATTGTTCTGAGTGACTCAATTTTTCCTTCCATTTTTAAAAGGTGAATTAGACACTAAACATCAGCGTCAATACAGAAACGTTCCAGGTAACACGATGAATAATACAACAGGAGCCATAAGGGTGATGTCTTTAATGATGGCTACATCTGTCTGACTGCAAAAGTCATTCTAAACAAACGAGCCTGTAGAGCAGTACACATCTGGTCACATCTAACCACTGATAAGTGACATAAACAGATGAAACCTGCTTACTCCACACAACAAACACCAGCATATCCTTCAGGTCGATTTGCTTTGACATAAACATGAAATGTGCCTTTCAATCCTGGCTTTCCTTGCCACTCCACAGGGTCCTTCACTCTCATAATGGAAAGTGGCATGACTTAATCTGTCCGAAGACATGATATATGCACAGTAAACAGGCAGATCCTGAGGACAGAGAGCAGCAGCTGGGTCTTGCTGTCAAACACGGAGCACAACACCGAGAGGGCAGTGGTGACTCACTGGAGGCTTTTCCCAAAGGCTGCAATGGTGGCACTCCTTTAAATTTAGCAGTGTTTTACAGTGCCCCGTGCTGAGGCCGCACACCAGAGAAGGTGGTAAATTCCAGGGGTCGGTGGCTCACGTGACCGTTAAAATACAAGTGGAACATATTAGCCTCCCGGCTTGCCTGAAATACAGCAGATCAGTTTCACACTTGCTTTTGTATCACAGAGGCAACTTCGGTTATGACAACTGCCTCAGCTTGTGACAAGAATCCTTGATTGAGTTGATGGGCTTACCGACCAATCCGGTTAAAATGTCAAGAGGCTTAAGACAAAAGTATTCGTGCTGGGCCGTACACGCACACAGACAAGGGAGTTTACCATCCATCTGCGAGCCTAAAGAAGCTTATTGCGAACTCTAACTTCAGACCCAAACATACTGCGATTATAAGGTGAAGGGTCTAATGACGGCAAAAATGAAGAGTACTTATCAGATAAACCGAGTATTTGTGACAATACAACGTTAATTTACACCCAACAAAAACCACCCCCTTTAGGCAACGCTTTATCCTACTCTATTATTGTTTAAGGCTTTTTTTTTTTTTCTTTTTTTTTAAAATATACACTCTGAGGCAGATGCTAGAGTATCTCTCTACAGGTGCATCAAGGTTGGACAAAGGCAGTGGTTTACCTTGCTTGATTTCAATACAGCACTGGAGGACTGAGCAAACATCGAGGCTCTCCCTCTTTTTTTTTTTTTTTTTAAACTTTTTTCAATAAATATGTGATGACACAATGCACAACTGAGCAGAGCAAGAGCATTATTAGTTACTCTCTTTAGTTAGCATCAGACTTGTTTTAAAGTGAGGCTGACTTAAGATGAGAAAACCAGTGTGTGTTTGTGTGTATAAATAAAAATGTGAGTAATCACCTTTGTAAGCCATGTTATAAGCTGACAAAACAGCATGATCTTGTAAAAAAAAACACACACACAAAAAAAAACAGGGGCTCAATAATGGAGCGTCATCTTGTTCTTATACAGTAAATACAACGAGCGCCATATGCACTCTGTAACATAGGTGGGAAGCACAACCTGCCCCTGTTCTTTACTCATCATCACAGCACAAGGGGAAAGCTAAAAATACTTGACACCCTGTGAGCATCTCCTGCATTGTGTTCCTCCTCCTTCTCCTTATTCTCTACCTCCTACAGTAGCCCTGCAAGTATGATCTGCTTCTAAAAATGAGCCAGCACAGGGAGGAATGAACGAGAGCAAAAAGAAATCGAGCTCAGGCACAGTCGAGCGTGGTGTCGTGAAGCTGAAGTTTAATTACCATGGAGAAAAGGATTTATTTACCAGAGCAAACAAATGATTAATCTTCTATTAAGTGAGTTTTAGTGTGTATACCCACTTGGAAGATAAAAAAAATAAAAAATAATTAAAAGATCGCTCCTTGTGCAACATACATACATGCATACAAAAATAAATAAATCGGGTGCTCAGTGACCGCTGAGAACTTTAAGCCCCTTTAATAATTGGAGCCATTGTTTTCTTATGCCTCAGTTGTGCTCGTCAAACACGCAGTGGTCCAAAATGGGCCCGTTACATACCAACTCCATCTCTAACCAACCCCACGCTTCACTCAGAAATCCAAAATTAGATGACCTTATATGAAAATTGCACTTGGATTAATCAGTTACGTGCCAAGGTTAAACGAGGATCTCCCCTTCCTGTCATTCTCTGAAAGCGCTCAGCGAGCCTAAATGAGCTGCGTAGAGAGAGCGTGTTATATAACTCCAGCAGATACAGAAAAGGAAAGCGTCGCTACCCTCGCATTTTGCCCATTCCATTAACTAATTCATGCAGCCCAGCAGACCAAAAGGAAAGGAAATGCTTTGGTGCATTTAGACAATCTCTCCAAAACATTGTCATCAGTCACTCTGCGAGTGTTTGGCAGCAACAAGACGCTGATTCAAATTAAGGCCTTCTTGCTAATGTGGAGACTATTGCAGAGTGCATGCTTACCAGTGCCACAAAGGCTTGGACGGATAACAACAAATGAATTTCCATTATCACTGCCACTCTCTGTCTCTCACAACAGTGAGAAGCAGGTTATATGGCATACGACAGCGCTGTGGCTGAGATTCATTACTGCGCTAACACCTACACTATAACTCTATAAAAGAATGTGGGCACATGCATGTGTATCGCAACCTGCAGGGAGGAAAGTGAGCGCTTGATATGAAGCGTTTAAAAAGACACTGAAACATCTGCAAACTGCAGAAGCAGCAGGGCCACGAGTAAAATATTTATCAGCTGTGACAGACAACAAAGGTTGTGGTCATTGCAAAAGTATAGAAGCATATAAAGCTTAAAGGCAAGTGTAAACAGAAATCATCGTGCCCTGCCTGGGGTCTATTTTTAGTCTCCCATTTATATTTCTATCTATCTATCTATCTATCTATCTATCTATAAAAACTCAGCCCGTTCATAAGTGGCAATGCAACTCTCTTTTTTTTGGAATAACTATGTCACAGAAGAGAAAGAAAATGGATTACACTCAACAAAACTTGAGAAGAAAAATGTTTTGCCTTAGGCCAAAATGTATTTTCTTTCCTGCCCCTTTATCCTCTCCATCATTGCTTGAACAGGGGGTTACCATGGAGACACAGAGGGGCCTTTCCTTATTGGTTGCCAAGATGAAGTCAGAGTGACGGGGGAAAGTAGAGACCAGACGCTGCCGGGGCTGATACTCGTTTCTCCCGTTTCTCCTGTCTCCACTTTCACTTTTGTCGGTCTCTCTTCTCTCCTGCCACAGCTAATTTCCACTGCAAGCTGCTATAGGAGCCTCTTCGATTCATACAGCAACCCTAAATATCTGCAATTGTGTCAGGATGCAGGATTTAAATGTGGAAAAACAAAAACCATCAAATAGCCAAGAAATGTCACTATAGGACTTGAAAATCCTTACATGCTGGTTTAAGACTAGTTTGCGTCGTCGTCTACTGTAATTTGCTTAAAATGAATGAATAAATCGATCAAGACACGCTTGTTACTTCCTACAGCACATCAAGGGTTGAAAGCTGGCCTATGTCCTGTCAAGGTTTAATGCAAGTTCTCTTTTTGAAGTTTAAGATTAACCATGTAAACCACTGACAAATCCGCTTTCAAAAACAGCAGTCAGTTGCAAGAAAGTGGAGAAGAAAAACAAACTCTCTGTGCCAGTTTCTCACACTAGCTTAGAGGAAAGTGGATCCGAAAACCTCTCTGAAAAGAGAACAGGGAAACTAAAAGTGAGCAAAGTTGAAATTGTGTCCTTATTAAAATGGATTGGTTTTGAATGTTATGACAGTGTAATCCCTCACAAGTCCCTCAAATCAAACTAAATTCTTGTTCGGCTGAGTGCATAAAGTCCAAGCAATTCACAAAACGACAGGACAAATCTGATCTCAACTCAATTATCGACACCAGTCTCAGCCTGGGCTTTGGTCTGTATCAATCTTATACTTTCTGGGTTACAACTGAAATCACTGAATCATCACTTCAGCGTGCGTCACAGCTCATTTCAAGGTTACTGTGCATTAAGCACATTTAAAAAGGTCAATGATAAGAAAGCTGCTCATAAAAAAGCCCAAGGTTACAGGCTGCCCTTTGGTGAAATACCTTAAATCCCCTTATGCAGTGCAAATAACGCAGCCTTCCAAAAAGTGCTCTACCCACTCACCAAAGAGTGAAGCAGCTTCTTCTACTGACCATAAAAGGCCATTTTCAAAGATACTCTTGGTCCTGTGTCTGTGGCTAACACTGCAGCAGGTTGTGAGGTCGACTTTCCAGCCTTGTGAAAAGCCAGGTTATGGGATTTTCTTATCAGAGCAAGGGGCCATAAAAACCCACAAATTCTCACTATAGTAACAGATATACAATAAATGGCTCCAACTTCTCCCTTTCTCTCTGACACAGGCACACAACTTTGAAAGAAGGAAGACGTGGCACTTTGTCTGGCACATAAGAATGGGCAATACAGAGAGACCCTCTGAAAATAAATAAAACTAAAGCCTGTACAGTGAGAGCAAAAAAGTAAGTGTGAGAAGCTGAGTTAGGGTCCGAAGGAATCTATTTTTAGGTTCAGAAAAATCAGGTGTCTCTGACCAGTGGACAAGAAAGAGGAACATGGGTAAAGTGACATGAACCAGCGCCGCTGCTTTCATTTTATGAAGTCCATGTGACTCAGAGTGCTGCGAACCAAAAAACAGGAAACCGATATAAAATGGCACATGTACATAATACCAATGTAAAAGCTGCAGAGATAAATACTTACATTTCTAAAATATGTGAAATAAACATGGCTGGCTCTTAACTAATGTGGAGCTAGAATAAGGAGGCGTGAAAAGTCCACTGACGAGCAGTTTCTTAATGGTCCAAGCAGCATTTCTAATTAACAGCTGACTGTGATCCTTCATTGCTCGATTCACTTTCCCCTCACAGAAGCAGATCGTTCTGCCTAAGAGCTAAAAGGTTTCCCGGCACTGAGAGCATGTGCCAGACTGCCTTGATATCCCCTTATCTACAAGGTTGATGATTATGACCAGGAAAAAAATAAAACATGCCAC
>VURO01019167.1:0-10682 GCA_015108175.1 Pelvicachromis taeniatus
GTGCTGAATGTTTGGATGCATCGATGAATCTAATGATATATGTTACTGCTAAGCAGCTTACATGAGTTTAGCATTTACGGAGGTTGGGTGTTTATCTCTGAGTGTGTGTCTACGTGGGGGGTGTCTGGATGAATTAAAGGGTAAAAACCAGCGTTAGTAACAAAGTTGGAAACTTACGGTCGTTTTATGATCGGCCATTTCCACCTTACAAAGCCGGCAAAGACTGCATCACTTCCTGTTCGCTTCAAATATCCCCATACTGTAGAACTGCGTGTTCGGGGGGCGTGGTTTAAGTCCACATGTTACCGCTACTCGCTGCCGCCATGTGTTTTTTTGAAAGTGACGACGCAAATTTTTGACGTTGACGTATTGTAATCGATTTAATGTAAATCGATTACGTCAACGCGTTGGCCCAGCCCTCGTTTTCATGCGATCGATTCGTCTTTCCCGTGTTTCAGCCGTGTGTTCTCGCTGCTGTCGCTCAGAACAGAGCGTGCTGCTTTTGGTGGGCAGCAGACTTTCAGCAGTTTCACATGTTGCTGCAGACAAACTGATTCAGCAAGCTCAAAATCTGAGTTTTGAATGATGGGCCAACAGGCAAAGATGCCGCCTGCATTTGATGATCACTGAATCTGGCTCATGGGTCATGTGACCCAAACACAAGTAACGTTTGGTCATGTGACCTAAGTGCTGATGCCCATTTCTCAGGCTGATCTGGTCACACAGGTAGGCCGTAACGCTGTCACCTCAACTCCGATTCACTGCACATCATATTTTTGTAAATAATGCTGCTACATGTGGCGTGTTAGAGCAAATATCATTAAATACTTCATTACTGACAGCAAACGGTTGCATCCTGGCGTCTGAACACATTCTTTATCACACAAATATGAAATTAAAGTTTCACATTTATCACAATCACTATCAGAATACTTAATAATAATAATACTGGCAGTTGTTAGCTAAGCTAATTGTGCGCTGTTAGTTTTGACAGTGAATAATATTAAAAGAGTGGTTACGTTTGTACAACAGGATCAACCTTCATCTGTTTCCTTACTCCATCCATCCATTTATCATCCATCTGTTCACCCATTCATGCATTCACCCATCCATCCATCCCTAATATTTGTGTTTGTTGTAATTTAGCTCCTGTAGAGGTGTGGTTGAGTGCAGTGACCTTTTCCCTTAGAACAGGGTGGCATTTATTTCACCAGGACACAGCTGGCTGTTCATGAATACACACACACACACGCACACACACACACACACACACGGTTTCAGTCCTGGGGTGAAACATGACCATTCTGGTATGAAGTGGGAGTGTGTTGAGAGGCTTGTGTCAGGACATCAGTCTAAAAATACAAACCCTGCAGAATCGGAGGCTCAGAAACATTGTGAAACATTTGTATTGTATTTGAATAACAAAGACTCTCTGCTACATTCAAATAGTAACACTTCACCGCTCAACACACGGAAACAAGCTTTGTCTAATTGGGCCTGACACACACACTAATGTCATTACTTATAGGAGACCTGAGCGTTTCTCTGGTGCAGACTGAGGTATAGATTTCAGCTGCAGGCCTCGGTTTGTATTTACTGGTTATTTAATTACAAATCACATTCATCAGAGTTTCCGTGTTGTGTTGGATTAATCAGTGATCGATCCACACACAGTGTTGTTCTCAAACACATGAGCGAGAGAGACTCGCCGTTGGGCTCTGCAACATTTTTAAGTCAAATAACAGAAATATTATTTGTACTGAATTTGAGTCCTCAGATTAAATGAGGGCACACATGTCCAACACTTACTGTAGCCCTCACAGTCAAACAGTTTGCATGTGAGCAGCATTATTTTGATGTGATTATTAAAAATCCGGGTCCTTGAACTGGCAAAAATATCGAGTAAGTTTTCACAGAACAATGTGTGACTTTTCATTTTGAGCTGTAAAGTTATTAGCCGTGTGGATATTTGAAATTTGTCATTAACCCCAGTGATAAGATGTGATGTCGGCGTCTGTCTGCCGCCCACGTTTTGTCTCTGCCATCATTCATTCATTTTGTTGCTAATATGTTCTCCGTGCCTTCTCTGTGTCCTGGAGGATATCAAACATGCCAACGTCTCGCCGTTTCTCATAAAGAAGCTCAAATAAGAGATGTTCAGATATTCTCTGAAAGATCAGCGTGAACCGGTCCTGACCACGCAGGTCGAGCTTCCCCTCTCATTTCCTGTGCAGGCGAGGTGAAGATAAGGATACAGTAATGACAGGACGCCAGCGGGCATGGCGATCGCTCGATTAGACGCCCAGTTGGAAATGTGGGATTCTGACAAAGGGTTAAAGAGCTA
The DNA here is from genome assembly GCA_015108175.1 of Pelvicachromis taeniatus. Lineage (NCBI taxonomy): Eukaryota > Metazoa > Chordata > Actinopteri > Cichliformes > Cichlidae > Pelvicachromis > Pelvicachromis taeniatus. The sequence goes on from VURO01019167.1 coordinate 2,345, forward strand.
GCGTGCATAAGGCCACCCTGTCACGCTGCCCGAGTATGTGATCGATGTGGCACGTCCAGACACTCACGTGAATTATGAGGGCCTAATTTGGCAACGAGGGTAATCCATTATTAAAATGAGCTTCATTTTTCAAATCTCCCCACCGCTGAAAAATTAACCAACAGCGCTGCCATCCATCTGACTGGCCAGAGGAGGAGTCAGTGGGGCAGAGCCTGTCTGCTATTAATTAATGAATTAGTTCATTCATTTTATCATCTGTTCTCTTTTAAACCCAAAAGTTTGGTCAGAGTTCCCGAAGTTCAGAGAGCAGACGATAACCTGATAACTGAGCGCGAGAACTTTGTGTTTGAAGAATCAGCTTGTCGGGATAAACAAAACAGGTTTGAAAGGCAGTTTACACACAACACACCCTCCTCACAGCTTCTCAGGGTTGCCAAGCTCGTACTCAGTCTGTTACTTATTTACTCTGTTACTGAGTCTTAGTTACTGAGTCTTAGTTACTGTTACTGAGTCTTAGTTACTGAGTCTGTTACTGAGTCTAGTTACTGTTACTGAGTCTTAGTTACTGAGTCTTAGTTACTGAGTCTTAGTTACTGTTACTGAGTCTTAGTTACTGAGTCTTAGTTACTGACTCTGTTACTGAGTCTGTTACTGAGTCTTAGTTACTGTTACTGAGTCTTAGTTACTGTTACTGAGTCTTAGTTACTGAGTCTGTTACTGAGTCTGTTACTGAGTCTTAGTTACTGTTACTGAGTCTTAGTTACTGAGTCTGTTACTGAGTCTTAGTTACTGTTACTGAGTCTTAGTTACTGAGTCTTAGTTACTGACTCTGTTACTGAGTCTGCTACTGAGTCTTAGTTACTGTTACTGAGTCTTAGTTACTGAGTCTGTTACTGAGTCTGTTACTGAGTCTTAGTTACTGTTACTGAGTCTTAGTTACTGACTCTGTTACTGAGTCTGCTACTGAGTCTGTTACTGAGTCTTAGTTACTGCTACTGAGTCTTAGTTACTGAGTCTTAGTTACTGACTCTGTTACTGAGTCTGTTACTGAGTCTTAGTTACTGAGTCTTAGTTACTGAGTTTGTTACTGAGTCTGTTACTGAGTCTGTTACTGAGTCTGTTACTGAGTCTTAGTTACTGAGTTTGTTACTGAGTCTGTTACTGAGTCTGTTACTGAGTCTTAGTTACTGTTACTGAGTCTTAGTTACTGTTACTGAGTCTTAGTTACTGAGTCTGTTACTGAGTCTGTTACTGAGTCTTAGTTACTGTTACTGAGTCTTAGTTACTGAGTCTTGTTACTGAGTCTGTTACTGAGTCTTAGTTACTGAGTCTTGTTACTGAGTCTGTTACTGAGTCTGTTACTGAGTCTTAGTTACTGAGTCTTAGTTACTCAGTCTTAGTTACTCAGTCTTAGTTAGTCTTAGTTACTGAGTCTGTTACTTAGTTACTAGTTCTTTTTCTACTAGTTACTAGTTCTGTTACTAGTTAGAATCACCAAAATAAAATAAATGAAATGACATCAAAGAAGTGAAAACAAAGTGAATCACAGTCTGAAACACAACGACATCAGCTAACTGGCTTCCTGTGACGCTGCCAAACGCATACAAAAAAACGACAATGCAACACCCGAAACAAACAATATTATTTTAACATGATTTTTATATAACAGATAAAATAAAACTTTTAAATGACTAAAGCTCTGCCATGCTTTTAGGCAAAGCCAGGATCTTTTCTGGTTTATCATCCATAATAGCTTCAATAGTGTGTGCCGCTGGTGACCGCCACATCTGGTGACCGCCACATCTGGTGACCGCCACCTCTGGTGACCGCCACCTCCGCCACCTCTGGTGACCGCCACCTCTGGAGACTGCTGGTTGTCCACATTTAGACTTTCTATTCACTGTTTTACAGATTGAATTAATTGAACTATAAATAATTGGATGCATTCTTTCCTCTAACATTGAGACGTTTTTTCGTGCTGGAACACAAACCCAAAGACTCGTCACTGAAACTCAGAGTGGCTCACCAACTGTTCCAGACTCTGCCCAATCGTCTTAAAAGGCTCTTTGGTCAGATTGACCTGATTTGCAAACTGATCTCTTGGTAATTCTTTTTTTCCTGGCTTCAGTCTGAAAATGTTGCAGATTGATGGTTGCTGAAAATGCCTTGCCCTTTGCTTTTTGGGGATTTCACATTTTGGATTGTTCAGGATCAAAGACAGGTGCTAAAAGGATGTCTCGATTATGGGGACAAAGTGTGAGGAATCAGAGTATTTATAATGTTTAGTTTGACATGATGGTTTCTAATGATTGTTGAAAAAGCTTGATGATGATTTTTAGGTCTCCTCAGCTGCTGACAGAAACATACGTTTTCAGCAGGTTGTCGAACGTTTCCTGCAGAAAAAAAGGGAATTGTATCGTTTCCACACAAAAAAAGAACTCACAAAGTTTGATTGTAGTGACTTCATGGAAAAACGTCTTTTACTCTAATTTTAGCTTCCTGTCAACATCGGTTATTCTCCAGATATCCTTTTTATGTGTGTATTTAATAAAGAGTAAAAAAAGATACTGATCTGTTTTTAGACACACCAAAGCAAATCTGCGATGCCCAGTCATTTCCACCTTAATTCTCCCTTCTAAAAGTCTGCCTCCTCCCACCACACTGAACACATCATTGTTCCAGCTGGGCAGAGGGCTGCAGAGGCACAAACGAAGCAAAGACATCCACTCTCCGTTTCATTTCAGTTTCCATTTCAGCCTCTTCTGAGGATTTCATTCCCAGCTGCTAATTACTGCTTGTAAAAGCTCTCTGCTTGTAACGACGAGCGTCTCTCTCTCTGCTGTTATCTATGAGACATGTATTCACTTCATTCCTTAATCAGCTGCAGCCAAATCTATTACATCAATCAAATCTCATCTCCAGAGACTCTCTGCAGTCCAGTGTTTGCCTTTCGGGCATCTCCGTCTCGCTGCCCCTCCCAACCCAGAGCTTCTGTCTGTCACAGCTCCTGTGGCACAAAGACTGAGTGTGGGAAATCGTGAAGTAATGAGTGATTGAATGCACATTGCAAGGACTGAGGGCATTACAGCACTTAGCCTCAAACTAGCAATCGTTGTTTGCAGAGGAAATCTGTGAGCTTGCCTCTAATGGATGGTTGGAGGTGGTGAAGGTGGAGCAGTGAGGTGGATGACAGCAACGGGGCGACAGACTCAAACGCAGAAATGAGCAAAATACAAGAGTGAGGCTAAATGCATTCTTTGAAGAGGCAATGTCTGCACAAAACCAAATCAGTCCCACTTTAATGGAGAAGAAGGGGGAGGGACAAGGAACAGCAAAGGACAAAGAGGAGGACAAAGGAGGGGGGTGGATGCAGAAACGATGTAAAGGCCTCTCTGGAAGGTGACTTTAAGAGTCCCGCCATATTCACGGTGCACAAACACGTCATCACAAACAGCTTCATCGTTTCATCGCGCTCACGGGGAAACCTCGCTGAAACATCGTGTCAGTCTCAGCTGATGGAAAGCACCACAGTGGTAACCAGTAAGCCACCACAAAAACAGCTTCAGGTTAGTGTTGTAACCCATGTGAGCATGCTCACAGGTAACTTCACATGTCACTGATGTGGTTAAGTCCCCAGATAACATAAAAACATGACCGCACCCACTGCACACGCTCACTGGGGTGTTCTTGGCCCGCTCGGCCAACCGGCACGAGAACGAAGACAAAGACAGAATTTATAACGGAGCGTGTTCGGAGGACTCCACATTTACACGTACATGAACATACGGTAGATACTCTGAAACTACTGCGACACACACACAGTGTGACTGAGTGTTTATCGCACTGAAGGATCCACAGCACACACTCTGACCTTAACCCACCTCCTCAGCAAGTTACAGGGAACATTTCACAGCCGGCCCCTCCCACCAGCTGAGTGCTAATTTGTCATGTGCAGGTTTGCTGCCACCACACAGCGCTGCAGGGCAATTAGGCCCACTGCATGAGTCTGCTGAGGAGCGACAGGAGCAGCTGCCCTGGGCTCACGGAGCCAGGAGGGAACACACTGTCTTTAAAGCCACGTTTCTTCTGAGTAATTTACTGAGAACTCTTTAGACTCTTGTATGCGAGAGGTACTAACTCGGGCTTTTCCTGCAACATAACAATAAATAACTGCAATATATCTGTGAGCGTTTATAGGGTGTGTAATTGATGGTGATGGATCAAATCAATATTTAATGACCCCCATCTGCTTTCAAACAGGCCACTTACAGACCTTGTTGATTATATTTATATTAATGAACATATCGAGGACCCCAAGACGACTATGTGCCAATGACCCACCTCAGCAGTAAGACGTGTTCAGCTGGTAAGGCTTAAGAAAGGCACTGGGCTGGAAAACCAGGCTCTCCAGTCCCGAGAGGCAGGTCGATACTCAGATGAAGTCTTCTCTCTGCTGGACAATCCATCATTTGTACACTCTCAGGTGGTCCAGTATTTACTATCGATCAGACGGAGGTAACGGCAGCATGGATAGGCCGGAGGGAGTGGCTTTCACGTCTGAACGGCAACTCGGGTGACAGATTCAATTCAATGTTATTTATACAGCGCCAAATCACAACAACAGTCGCCTCAAGGCGCTTTACATTGTAAGGTAGGCCCTACAATAATACATGCAGTGAAAAACCCAACAATCATATGACCCCCTATGAGCAAGCACTTTGGCGACAGTGGGAAGGAAAAACTCCCTTTTAACAGGAAGAAACCTCCGGCAGAACCAGGCTCAGGGAGGGGCGGGGCCATCTGGGAGGGGCGGGGCCATCTGCTGCCACCGGTTGGGGTGAAAAGGCGGATGTAAGTAAGAGTGAGCGTGCTCCAGGAGCAGATGCTGCTAAACGTATCCGAGAATGTGTGTGTGTGTGTGTGTGGGGGGGCAGATTAAAGACTTCCTTCAGTGTTTTAATGTCTTTATGATATAAACTGAAAAATACATTTGTCTGAATTTAGAAGTGAGGATGGATGGTATCTGACTGTAACCCATAACACCCCCCACCAATGTCAGAGTCAGCATGCAGGGGTCGCACCCAGTGCTGCCGACGTGCACCTAATAAAGTCGGTTGTTTCTTAATGGACTGATTTTTTCATTGTAAGTATGCGAAGCCCAGCGTTTCACCACACGCTGTGCCCGGAAACTTCCCTTCGGTCTGAATCCTGCGGCGCTACAGGACGGGATGACAGGTGGCCTCAGCAGGTGGAGGAAGGTGTCGTCCTCTGTCTCAGCGTTTCTTTGAAGCGTTTCCAGCTGGCTGTTCTTCTTCCTCGGAGCTCCTGGGTGAACCTGTTCACCAGCCAATCCTCAGAAATGCAAACACACAGTATTTACACACAGTATCTATGACAGAAGCAGGTGTCAGGTACATGTCATCTCTGCGTTATAGCAGCCACACATCTATTACTAGTGTTCTTCTTCTTTGTTTGTTTTTAGAAACATTTAAAGTCTGGATTAAAAAACAAAAAAACAATGAAGGAGCTTTTTCTATGTTTCCTGTCCAGGGGCCACCAAAGACATGGGTAAGATGTTAGGGGGGGAGGAGGAGAAGGACCCCGATGCAGCCAAGAAGGAGGAGGAGCGGCAGGAGGCGCTGAGGCAGCAGGAGGAGGAGAGGAAGGCAAAACACGCCCGCATGGAGGCAGAGCGGGAAAAAGTACGGCAGACCATCAGGGACAAGGTTAGTGTTGGGTCGTTGCTCAAAAAAAGTCACGCAGTGCTCATTACTTGTTACTTTTCTTAAAAGTAATGCTCAAGCTAGAGAAAGTACTCGGTTACACTCCGACTGCAACACACACACACACACACTCATCAGCTAACGACTGAAGCTGAGGCTGCAGTCGGCACAGCGCACATCACCCGAGCCTAATGAGGGCACGCCTGCAATCTTTAACAGCAACACAAAGACAAGTTGGAACCAGCTCAAAGACACGAGTCCACTTTAGAAACACAAACATGAGCGTCCAGCTGTGTGGGAGAGGAGGCGGAGCCAAAAGCAGGCACGCCAAACAAACAGCTGATTCTTAACCGGACGAGAGTTGGTTATTGTGGCTCATTCAAAAGTACGAGACAAACCGATTCAACGCTAAACAAAAATCGCCACGTGTTACTGCATTGCCTTCCTGCAAAGTGTAATGTGATTACAGGAGCATGTGACAGTAGGTCTGGTTACGGCGGTGGGTCTCACTCGTCATTTAATCAGCCGTTATTTCTTCCCTGCACGTCACCGCTGTTCCTTCTTCTTCCAGTATGGCTTAAAAAAGAAGGAAGAGAAGGAGGCGGAGGAAAAAGCGGCCATGGAGCAAGCCTGCGAGGGATCGCTGACACGCCCCAAGAAAGCCATCCCGCGAGGCTGCGGAGACGATGACGAGGAAGACGAAGAGAGCATCCTCGACACGGTCCTCAAGTTTCTGCCGGGACCTCTACAGGACATGTTCAAGAAGTAAAACCAGACAACACAAAAGAATGAGACGAGCCCTCAAACCGGGGTCCGGTCTGGCCTGGGCCAGGCTGCGGGGCAGAGGGGCGAGGGGCGAAAAGACACTGAGGAAATTATCGGGGCTATTTGTAGGGTTTGAGTGTAGATTCGGGGCATGTTCTTGGGTTCAAAGTGAATTTGGGAGGGGGGTCCTGCTCAAACTGTTAGGGGCTACACACTGCCTTTGTAGAGAACCTTTGCTTTTTCTACTCTTCGATGACGGGGCCATTCGTTTCTTTACCGCAGTAAACCTTCCACCTGACAGGTAGCACACGAGTGCTTTGGCTCTTCACGCCCATTAAGAGCAGACGGCGCTCGGCCATCACGGAGGACAGTATTGGACCACAGTGGCTTCCTGTCCGCTTACTTTTGTGTTTAAATGGCACTGCCGCCGTGTTTTCCAGTAGATGGAGCATGTTTTGTTCTAATCAATGGGTGTCGTCAACTTTTACAAACCTCGTGTAGACCTTTATATTACAAGACGTCAACATTAGGACTCGTGCCTTCATGTCATCTCCTCCAGCAGAGGGGTCGTAGATGGTGGTAGCACGTAGGCTCGTTCAAAGATACAAGACTGGACACGTCTGCTAGCATGGCTGTGCGCTCAGGGAGGGAGGTGTTTTTGATGATGGCGCCACTGTTCAAAGCAGCAAAACGTGGAAATGCCAGAAGAATTACAAAACATTCAAATCGATTTGCAATTTAGGAGGAAAAAAGCTCCCGTCTACTCCCACCTCTACTTTTACAGCAGCCTTCCTAATCTGGTCAGCTAATCCTAATCCCACTGCGTTCTCACAGGTTAAACAACTTAACCCGAGACATCGTTCATCATAAGCAAACAGTCACCGTTTCCTCGTTGAAGCTCAGCGCCATGATCAGACCAAGCCGCCATCATGTAGGTGGAGTGAGCGCCATAGACAATCAGAGCATTGACCAATGGGACGCCTGGTTGCTGGTCCATGCTTCCACCTCCTGTCGGGTTGATGTGGTTATTAGGCACGTGATTAACTGATTGCTGTGTTCACTTTAACGTGCTGGAATGGGCTTCACCTCCCACCTGAGCTAACCCTTTCCTCCATCTGTTCACGTACAAATTTACACTGACTGTCACTCATCGACATCAAGACCAAAGAAATGCTGGTGAGACTATTTCTTTCGTCACAATCAAAGACGTGCATGCGGAACTTTTATTTTCAATCATACGTGCCAGGCCCGCAGAAGACGCACAGCTAGCTCGTTTAGCGCGTCCCAAAGAGCGCCGCTAAGCTAAACCGCCGCTCTCCTTCTTCCTCAAAGGTACCGTGTTTTTGGCCGTATAAGACGCACTTTTTCTTCCCCAAACTGGGGGAAAGTTGGTGCGTCTTATAGGACAAACACACATGTTGCCTGCATTCAAACTGCTCCTAACTTTGTGTGGCGCTTGCTGGCAGTCCTCTGTGTGCTGCAGGCTGTGCCTCCTCATGTCTCCCAGGTCAGTGTGGGCACAGTTTGGCCTCTTCTGTGCATATCTCCCGGGCACTGTATCGATCTATGCTGCCCTGAAACGTCCGCACGTCTGCCCCTCCTGCTCCATGCCCGTGATGGAGGGGCAGAAGAATTGATCCGCCAAAGCTCCGCCCCCGAATCACCGGTGCCGTTTCTCACTTCTAAGTACGCGAGTCCGGACTTGCCGAGAACGCGAGTCCGGACTCGCGATTTGTGCAATTGGAACGCCAGCGTACTCGATGATGTCACAGGTCAGGTGAACGTGACCGGGCTGGTCTCGCGAAATGCATGACGGGTTATTTGGCTCCACCAAGTCCACAAACAGCTTC
>VURO01019168.1:0-17540 GCA_015108175.1 Pelvicachromis taeniatus
GAGTGGGTTTTTTTTTTTTAATTTAAATACCAATGCTTGTTTTGAGGAGAAGTGAATTAAGAATTTTGCATAGTGCCCTTCTTTTTTTTTCTTTAACAATGCCAAGGATGACATTTCACACTTTATTTGTAGATTATTGTTATTACATCATGAGTATAAATTTTGCATTCAGGTTATTCCTAAGCTTCATGGGTTAAAGATTCAAAACAGTAGCTGAGCATCACTACTTATTTTTATATTTAATTTATTGAAGTATCTTTGTAGTTTCCTACTTCAAATTTCACTTTCTTATCAGTGTGTATGAGTGTTGTCCAAAGCCTAACACAGAGGTGGCTTCAAAATGACTCATCCTTTGATGGCAGTAAGTGCAGATATTCACAGTTAATTTGTTTGGATCGAGCGGATATAAGGGCGGGAACAGTAAAGGTTTCTTTGAAAATAACCGTGTTATCTGACAGAAAACACTGTACCTTCAGGTCACGAACACTTTCTGCAGTTCCTTATATAATACCATCTTTAGAAAGTCGTTTCACTGAGGAGTACACTTTGCAAAGAAATCCTTTCTCACTTTTATACCAAAGTTTATAATTTCACATAAATAAAAACAGACCATAAATGCTGCTCTTCCTTTCCAAATGTTAAAGCCAGTATTAAGGTTTCATATTGTAATAAAATAATGAGTAGTAATGGGGTTGATAATGGTAATGGTAAAATGGTATAATGGTAATTGTAAAATGGTATAATGGTTTACAGCTACAAATATGAGATAACCGATCAGACTAAATGTCATTTTTTAATGTTAAAAAAAATAATAAAACAATACCACTGCTGTAACTATACATTATTATAAAATTTTATCAGTGCCACTGAGTAAAATCAGTACGAATAAACCTTTTTTTTTTTTTTCCAAGAACAGATAAGACTGCAATTTCATTTCTTTGTATCTATTTGAATAATGACTTTTACCTGGACATTACCACTGAAAAGGATCCTAGATACAGTGTGCTTGGAATTCACCCCTAAGGTGTGATCTTTGGATGATTAGAATCAATTTGTGAACCTTAGGACTGTACAATAAGCCCATGTATTTCTTTTTACAGATATAAAGAGAAAATGAGTGATGGGGTGGTGAATGGTGGTACAAAGAATAAAAGCACAAGATCAAACAGCATCACAGGGAATGAGGAAGTAAGGAGGAATTTTTAATACAGTTCTGCCTGCCTGTCTGAATGCGTGACTAATTCATTCACCATCTCTTTCAGCTGAAAGCAGCTTGAATCTGACTGTATCTTATCAAGGCAAAGGGTGAGTTACTCACACTGACATGAAGAACAGTAATATCTGATATATTAGCTCAACAGATTGCATTACTGCTCAGAACATACTTGTGCCCAGCTGCTTCCGTCTCTCTGCAGCATCCTTCCTGGGGTTATGTTATATTTACAGTCTTGAAAAGACAAAAAAATATAGGATACAAAAATATTTGTGTGTTTTTCTGTCTTTAAGGTCATTTTGGGAAAAGCAGCTGATTATAGAACAACACTGCAGATAATACTGGATTAGGAACTTACAGATTGGCATTAATATTTATTTGAGCTCAGATTAGTCAGATCCAGATTATTTTTATGTAAATGTAACGTGATGCTACAGTTCTTTGTGCATGCAGATCTATGCAAAAAAGGATAAAAGCATTGCAGCTGACCTCCTTACAGTTAACACAGTTGAAACTCTTGTGATGTAAGGCCTTTTAATAATGCAGAAATCTACTTGATCACCACACTACTCAGCCTCCAATGCATATGGGATCATGACATGCATTATAGGAAATAAGCTATCCCGAGACGTCTCCTGCAAGGTCAATGTAGTGTATCATGCAATTGGAAAATGGGTCGAAATGAGCCATCACACTTGAGACATTGTGTTCGTCCCAGGGCTCCACTAAACAAGAATTCATTATTTACCTACAATCATTTGTACCACATGGGAACTTTCTTTCTTACTTACAATAAATACTGTATGTGCATTCTCATTGTTTTTCTAATATACCATATAGTGACATTTACAACAGTGTCGCACACATATAAATGCACTTTAGACTTTCTATTGTGCTTTAGCACCAGCGGCAACGTCTCAGACTACCTCGTGAGACATTCTCTGTTGTGCATAATTTTCTGTATTTCCATATTGTATTAATATTTTCACTTTTCAGCTTTTAAATTAACATTTTCTAACATAGCACATTCAGGCGAAGGTCATCCATAGATCATTAACTAAAACAAATGGAGAGAAAGAAAGAAGAAGAAAAAATAGAACAACTTCTTTAGGTACTCTTTTAATGTAGCAGTGTTCTTGTACACCCTGTGTGTCAGAAAGCAGCCCAAAGGGCACTGCGTGTTTGGCAGAGGAGCTATTCCAGTTGTTAAAGTTCTCAACAACATACATCATTTGCTGATATTCTCTCCAAGGTTACAGAAGTGCTTGCGTTTGTGGAAAATGTTTCATGAGGCTTTATCAGGCTGATTGAGCCAAAAGCCACTAACATACCTGTGGGCTACAGGCCAGTGTGGCTGTGGTAGTCATAATAAAAAGGCTACAGTACAGTTTTTATTGTGCTTAAGTTTTGTGTAGGCACTTAATGATGCAGAATAAAAAGGAACGCTTTGTAATTATTAAGATTGGTACTCCACTGCCATCAAGTGGAGAGACAAGAGTCTGCAACTGAAGGCCATTCACGGTGAAGTAGATAATCTGAAGATAAAACATTCATGGGGAAATTTACACTGTTGTTCATGTATGTATTTAGTTTATTATTTGCTATTAGAGTAAAATACAGCAAAACTGTAGTGATGCTTGAATTATGTTTTGTAAAAACTTTTTTAGCAAAAATATTTTAAATATACCAAATTTTGCTTCTTTAAAACTAAAAAAACCCTGCTCCGAAGGTATATTTCATATAATTTACTTTGTTTACTGTTAACTGAGTAGGTTATAGTGTGATCTGGACTTACCTATACGTCACATATTTTTTCATCATGATTCAAATGAAACATAACAGATGAAAGCCATGAAGGTTAGCGATTTTCACCTGGATTCACCTGACTGGTCCATGTCCTCCCCAGCTGTTAAAATGCACCCAGTAGAAAATGCTTTGCTTCTCACAGATGTTGAGTAAAATGGTCCTGCAATCTGTTAAGACACATCTGGCTTTGGAAATACAGTCTGTCTAACGTCTCCAAATGCACTGAGATTTCTTAAAATATAATCCTGCTGTTTCTTCCACCATTAGAGTTGACGAGACAATGGTGAGTTATATGGAGAGTACATAGTATGAAGAGTTTGTTCCTAGAAGTGCTACTTAAAATTTTTCTTAAAATGTTATGTTTTGTTTTCACACTATTGCCAAGAAAGGCAAATTTACCAAAGTATACCTCATATCTTGCAATTCAATAAGGTTATTCAGGTACAATAAGTGACACATACCAGTAATATGTACCTGTGGCATGAGAATGCTGTGTACTGTAGAAAATCTCAGTACCTTTTCTGGGGATGTGCCTAAGGGTTTGGATGTGACATCAATAAAATAAATCAATACTTCATTTCATTCTTATGTCAAAGATTTTTTTTCTTTCTCCTTGAAAATGACAAATCGGCACTTCGATTAGATGCAAAAATAAACCAGACACAGTTTGAAATGATAAGAAATGTCCAGTAAGAAAATGCACCCGTGTCTCAACTTCTTATCAATTACCCGAATTTGCAAAAAGTAAAACATTTGAAATAAAGTGACATGGAAATCTAGACTAATGGCATGACATGTCTGGAAGAGCTTGCAAAGCTTGTTTTAAAGGAAAGCCTTTTTAAAAAATAATTTAAAAAAAGAAAGTTTTAAAAACAATTATTCTTATCCTGTCTTGTCCTTTCATATGAGTCAAAAGTATACCCATGTATTAAGAATACTTTTTTGCTGGGAAAATCCTTTTAAGACCTTTTCAACTCAAACATTTCTACTAAAAAAGATGTCAATGTGTCTGCATGACAGAATACTTCAGTACCAAAAACCAAACTTATCATTACTTATACAGCATTTGCAACACTTGATAAATACACTGATATACTTGCAAATGGTTATTTTGTGGCAGATTGATTTCAAAGTGCACACATCTACATCATTTACATCTTCACTGTTTTACTTATGCACTGTGTGGCCACATGGCATGTGAAATACGAGGAGATGATGCAAATGTACAAAATAATGCATGCTTTTTTATATTCCATCCAAGGTTCCACTATAGAAAGTCATTAACTTATGAGAGTTTATTTCTTGGGTACATTACATTGAATGAATTTCTTGGCAGATATTGCACTTTTTATTCATTTCATGTTACAATAATTCCTGTATAGTTAACTCAGCTTTGTGTCCTCATGGGGTTAGTGTCAGACTTTTTTCAGTTTGCCTTTAATCATTTTGAATTCATTTCAATTGTAGGCATTGTGGCAGTTTATGGAGGTTGTAGCAGTCAGACAATCGAAACGTCATCTTCCCTCTGCGTGCCTCATTGCCTTTATGTTTATATGCACATTATATTCTAGTTGTTATGGGTCTTCCGCCATTAATAACATTTTGATCTCTGCCAACTATGTTCCATTTAGCAATACTGCCTCATGACTGATACATTATTTTTTTGTCTCATTCAAGCCAATTTTTCACAATACTTCGTCACTGGATTCTTGGTCGCGTTCTGTGCAAATACTGAACTGCAGTGAAATATAAGACAATGATGTAAAAAGGTTCCTGAAAGTCAGCAGTATTATTTTCTGACATTTCAGCTCTTTGGTTAATATTGTCTGCAAACTTGCCACCTTTACCTTGCTGCTGTTTATAAACTGAATGATGCCTGATCTGTATCTGTGCAGTGTCATTCACCTGGGAAACATACAGGTGAATAGTGCTCTCTTCACTACTAGCCTTGTCCCTGCACAGCGCATAACAATGATACAAGAGACAGATGAGAAACTGTTGTATCTGATTATGGAAGTTGGGTTGTACAACTCTGCAGTCCTGCTTCTATAACACCAGAGTTAGTCTTGAGTGTCCCAGCTGCTGCCTTGACCCGTGCTGAGGACTACTGGCAAAGGGTACTTGGTATACCCACAGCTGCGTTCAATTCAGTTCTGTTCCTATTAGCATCAAATTGCAGCTGACAAGAGTAAACATGGCAGAAAGCAAAGATCTTTTGGTACAGATAATCAATTTGGATACAAAAAAGTATTCTTTTTTCTTATCTTGATTGCTCTAACAATAAATAACTAGCCACTCATTTGATGCAGTAAGACAGTGCAATGTATCTAACACTCCATGGCTTTGTGTTCCCTTCAGGCAATAAACCACATCTTTTTTGTTATTAGCGGGTGCCTCAAAATGTTTATTTATTTATTTAATGACACAAGACACATCACTTTTATGTGCAATGTAGTTACTTTTTTAAAATGTGTTGCCTTAGGACAGCATTATGCAATTAGACCATTTTGTTAGGGCAATAATTCTAAAGCAGTGCTATTAAGCTCTGTGGGACCGCTTGTTTTAGGCTGCTCCAACACGCCGTATTCAAATGATTATCTTGTTATCAGGCAGCTGCAGGATTTACTACCTGGCTGATCATTTGAATCAGGTGTGCCGGTCCAGGGATTGGGGTCACAGGCGAACCTCTGTGTTAACATTTTGAAAGCACTGATGGGCAGAATATATATGTAAGGAAAGTATGTACTAACATGATGAAATATAAGGGTCAGTTAGGGTCATTCCCTCGGTGAGGACAGTAAACTTCATGAGTGTGAGTTTGCAGAACAGTTCAACTTAAGTGGCCAGTTAGGGGTTAGACATAGCAATGCAGGGAAAAAGTATTTCCTTCCTTCAAGTTCATAACGGTGTTAGAAACAAGGTCTGAGAAATGTACACCATTTCTCAGTTGTTGAGTTGGTTTTTTTTTTGCAGATGACCGTATGCTTATCAGTTTTATCTGTATTCCAGCTAAATAGTTAAAATTCCATACGTACTTTGTTTCTGTCATTAAACTATGCTAAATGTTTTAACTGCCTAACTGTATTGTGATCACATCTTTCTAGATGCATCAACGCTACTGGTTTATTTATTCTCTCACTTTTATTTAACATTGCTCCTCATTACAGAGAAAGAAAGTCACAAAGAAATAATTATATGTTCAGGAAAGTGCAACAATTTCTCACAGGCATCTTTGCTGCTTTTATTTTTTTGTCCTAGCAACATCTGAAGAAGACACTTAATTAATCCATGTTACATAAAGACTAAAGTTCATCTGCTTTTCACAGTGAACAGAGTCCTCCCTTCCTTTCCTGCAGGAAGGTGCCCCTCCTTTTTTCCCCACTGACTGTACAGGAAGTTACAAATGATGATAGAGGTCCTGCAGGGTGCTATCTTCAGTCAGCCAAGGGTGGTAATGGGGTTACAGTGTGCAATTTGCTACTCTACCCCTGCAAGCTTACATCAGCCCCTCTCATCGTTCCTCTTAAAAGCGGATTCCTAATCGTTGTGCCAGCAGAAATATAGTTTTCGCTTTGAAGATGTTATTTTTTCCCAAAGAAATAAAGTTTTGACTTTGAAGATGCTATTATTACAGATGAATTTATTTATTTATTTACCCAGAATGGACTTGAGCCTTTAAAAGTGTCTGAGGCATCTCAGATTTAAAATTAAAACTTCAAAAGTGTTTTAAGTGGCATAATTGAGAAACTGGCTTCCACACTGTATTTAGGGGCTAAATATTTTAAACACAAGTCTATTGAGAATAAATTGTTATTTTGACTACGAAAATATAGTATAAATGAGGAAAGCAAGTAAACATACATATTACAATAACTTCAATTACATTCCACAAATGAATAATAAACATAAGAATAGAAATATTCATACAGTATTATTATTATTATTATTATTATTATCATTAATGTTAATATTATTATTGTTAATGTTAATATTATTATTGGCAATTAATGGCCATTTTTCACTGGTTAAGCACATATCAAACCTGTCATCAAGCACAGTGTATCAGTAAATGAATTGAGCATGGACTAAATATACTTTTACTCATGAGTTTACTGCATAGAACAACTCACATCTACGCAACAGCAGCTATCATCTTGCTTCATTCGTTACTTGTCCTGTTTGTATTAAATTGTGCGTGATGAACTAATGCCCAAGGACAACAGAAAATCCCAATAGTGTCGCTCAAGCCTCGACATGAATGTGAAAGTTTGCTTATGCAACAACTTAATTCTACAGCTTAGTTTAGTTTTCAAAACATCCACATTGGTATGGGTGTTCCCAAGAGAGCTTTACAAACCAAATTAACCCACAAGGTATGATGAGAAAGAGTTCACAGATAACAAGATTTATAGATCTTTAGTTTGTAATATGTTTTTGAACAAGAGTACAAGAAATACTTTGTAGTAATTTTGTCTGTTTATGTGTCAGTGTTTAACCTATGATTCAGTAGCTTGTGGAACCACCTTCAGCAACAATAACTCAATGGTATTGTTTTCTGCATGACTTCATCTGTCTCTTGGATACTTGTGTAGGACTTTTCACCTCCTCTTCTTTATGTATGGCCTGTTCTTCAGTTCACTGAGGTTTCCAGGCATTTGGGCAACAGCACCACCTTGATTCATTTCTTATTCTGACATTATGTTGCAGATTTGCTGGTCTGCTTGGGATCATGGTGTGCATGACTCGATTTTGCCAAGCTTTAGCTGTTGGTCAGATGGTCTCACGTTTGACTCTAGAATACCAGAGGCGTTCATGCTTGATTCGATGACTGCAAGGTGCTCAGGTCTGTGGCTGCAAAACAAGCTCAAAATGATCACCCCTCCAACTGTCAATCCGTCCCATGATTGACAGTTGGTAGGGAGTGTTTGTGATGACAGGCTGTGTTTGGTTTCCTCCAAACATGGTGCTGTGCATTATGGACAGACATTTTCATTTTGGTCTCGCCTGTCAAGAGGACTTGTTCCAGATGTCTTGTGGTTTGTTCACATACAACTTTGAAAACCAAAGGCATGCTGCCATGTTCTTTTTAGAGAAAAGGGGCTTTCTTCAGCAATCCAGTGACATTTCCCAATGTATTGTCATGAAATTGGAATTTTGGAAGTATTTTTTTTGGAACACTGCTACATTTTCACATCCATTAAATTATACACTGAGATTTCAGATTAAGTACCACTTATTAGTACTGAAATCTGGAACCTGTGTTATTGAAACCTCTGCAATATAGCGTCTGGTATTTATAATATATGCCTGAGTTTGGATAGGAATTTTAAAAAGAACTTTTAAAAAGAGTGTTTTACTGTAAGGAAAATAGTTTAAAGATACTGAAAGTATTTTAATGATCAAAAAAAAAACAAAACAAAACAAACGCTTTGACAATAAACATGTAAGAAAAAGTGTTAAGAAAAACAAAACATGGTAAAGATATGCAGTGGATATCTTTTTGTTACTCTTTGGCACAGACGAAGAGCGACTTCAAACTAAGTTTGATGGTAAAAATGTCCTTATTTGGTGGTTGCTTTGCTTACTTAGAGACAGGGAAACTTGCCATCATTGATTCATTGAACAATAAATTCTGCACCATTTAAAAGAGTGTTTACTATAAACACAATAATATTTCTAAACACACGAGTAAATCCAGCAAGGGATAACTTAAAAAGAAATTAAGGGTTAAACAGCTCATCTCAAGCAGCCAGGTTTTGTACTGGAACAAACAACTTAGTTTAGCTCACATTTACCATACTCTGTTATTGGCAGATGATGGATATTCATGAGAGAAGGTGAGTGCTGGGGTGAAATTACAAAATTGCTGACATCCTAAGAATAAAATAAATAAGAATTAAAATAAAATCTATATTGCTCATCTCCACGTGAGACCAGAATGCAAGAAGAAGTCTAGACAGGTAGACAAGCCAACAACACACATACACAGACAGACAGACACTTTAAAAACTGGGATTAATGAGGCACTCTGTATGACTCTTTGTGAGTTCATCCATGAGCTCACTGAACATCTGCATGCAGTTGACAGAAGTCAGTTGGCATGTATCATAACTTTATCATAACTTTTGCCAGTGCTTTGAGGGTGTGTGTGTGTGTGTGTGTGTGTGTGTGTGTGTGTGTGTGTGTGTGTGTGTGTGTGTGTGTGTGTGTGTGTGTGTGTGTGTGTATAATCTTCATCTGCATTTCATAATGTTATTAGATATCCATGTGTGGTGAGTGCAGCTGGGCTGATGAACTACTGTAATGTAAAATAAATGGCCACAATTATAAAAACATGTGAAAACAACATTAATACAAATGACAGAATTACTATTCACATTATGACAACACTTTCTGAATTATGAATATAGAGTGACCCATATGCTTGAAAGCATAGTTGAAAGCACGGGGATAATACTAGATTAAAAAAGAACTGAATTTATATGAGTTTTCAAGACAAGTGGCCAGATTGTTTTGTCCAAGAGAGGGAAAACAAAGTATGTCCATTTAACAGTGAAGGGTCTGTGACTTGTTCATGCTGCATAATAACTAAAAACACATCTGAAGGATTTTATGCATTTGCAAAATATGAGCCAACTGTGTGAATATATATTATTTAAACATATAAGAAAGAGGTGAAGTTTGCAGCGAAAATTTGAAATGCTGATTGATTCTGAAATTGATTTGGTTCAGTGAATTTTTAAATGTAAGTATTTCATGAATTTTCTCCAGCTCTTCTTTTCTCACCTTGGCTATTTATTACTTGCACATAGGGGTTCTTCGATTTCATTGCTTTTTGTACTCAGGAGGCCAAGTGCTGCGGAAAGTTGGTGGGAAGGAACTTCTGTTTGTTGGAGCAGAAAAGTTTAAATAGCTATTGCAAGATATGAATACAGTACAATGAAGGTTTTTCTTGCTCACTGGCATTGTATGATTTGATTAAACCATGTTCTATTATAAAATAAATAGATGAGTAAAGCACATTTAGATAGTAATAATATGCGTGTGTATAAATAAGGGCGTTGTTTAAAATTGCAAATATTTATAAACACCACAGTGAAACCTCAGCACATATAAAATCTTTATTATTCGTATTTATTTATGTCTTAAATCATAAGCACAAAACCCTCAATAAACTCATATGAATGCTCTAAATGTTAGGCTTCTTTTGGTTGTGTGCTAATCCACGGCAGGCTTTATAATATGAGGTTTCTTAGCATAAACCTCATAATAGTCAGTTTATCCCTTCCACCAACATCTAGCGTGGAGGATCCCTTCTCTTTTATGCTTTTTAAGAAGTCTTTTACATTTTTATAAACTCTAGCTATGCCTGGATTTGCACTGCAAGACATGTTTTTAGAATATGCCCCCAAAAAAGAAACACAAAACAAAAAGGAAATTAAATGGGAGTACACACAAAAAAAGAATTTTTTTTTATTTGGTTGATATGGAGAACTGCTATATGTGATCTGGCATGTTAGAACAGACCATTTAGATGCTATCATTCCAGACAATCTATGAGTAACTGAGAGTTGGTTAGATATTTGGGGTCATGTCTTGAGTAGTGTGTGTCACTCACTGACTCAGCTCTATGTTGAGATATTATCTGAAAATACCTGCAACACACACTACTCAAGTATTCTAACTCCTAGAAATGAACAGTTTGGTTGTATTTGTATGAAACCTACCTGTTTTGGGTTTTGAACACATTTTTATTTGGCCATTCTAAATTGACCATGGATGTGAGATAGACAAAGTGCTCAAAATGTATGAAATAGTGCTGTATAAATGTATTGGTAAAGTGAAAGTATGATTAAAGTGTGACATGCAGTCAAAGACGCTCTATATAATTTCTTACATTGGTTTCTTGGATTCTTGTGTTTGTACTGTAGGTGCAAAGCACAAGAATCCAATAAAACAATGTAGGAAAACAATCTAACAATAAACAAATTAGAATACGTTCATGCTGAGCTAACTGATATTAAACTGAGATTAAAAAAGGAAGATTATAAAGGCACCTGATTTGCCATTTCAGTGAGTGTGTACGCCCTTAATATACTTAAACCTTAATATACTGCCCTAAAATATCATATCCTCTGCAGAGAAAATGATAGTCAATAGTCAATATGATAATAATCAGTGTCAACTATATATATTTTATTTTGTTTAATATACTGGGTTATTTATAAACAGAGCTATTTATATGGATTAAAACTATTTTGTTATATTTTGTAACTTTTAAATATATTGTTTTATTTGATTTGGTTTATTTTAGTTATTTATATTTCTTACTGTTTTGGAGCAACAGTGACCACATAATGCCCTGATTGTGATTCTGATACTGCTTTAAATGCACAGACTGGTTTGTAATAAGAATATTTTGTGCTCATTCAATGTTCATTAATTTTGAATTAATAATGAGAGTAAGACGTGGCAGTTTTGAGGGGTTTTTTATGATACAGAAGTGAGGACTTCTAGAATATTCTTGCCATGTACATTCTTACTAAAAATTATTTAAGTCATCACAGCTGTCATGTGAATATCTTGGGTAAAACAGGACATAATTTTATCTGATAGTAGATTAGTTTATGTATTTATTTATTTTACCAAAGTGAGTATTTTAAAACCAAAAAAGGATTATTAAGGATTAATAACACATATATTAATATTAGACAGTGTATTTATGCATTCTAAATAGAGCTGTAGTTCCGAATTTGTTGTAGACACTTATTTGCTCTGTTACCTCCAACAATATCAGGTAAATATTCAGGGATCCAGTGCAGATGTGAAAATAGCTTTTATGTCACGAGACAGATCAACCAACAAACTGCAACTAATCACAGATTCTGTTGACTTTTGCTTTTGCATGACCTCACATCACCTGTGAAAGTCTGCACGAGGCCAACTCTTTGGGAACATTCTTTCTCTATGACTCAATGTTCACTATACAGAGACTGGCTGTCTCTTGGCTGTCTCTTAGTGCAAGTCAAAACATGCTGCATACAGAGAACATTGTTTCATGCGACCTACCTTGTACATCATGACAGGTTTTGGGGGTTTTGGAGTTTTTTGGTTGTAGCTTGCCAATTTGCAGTGAGGTCATAAAAGGAAAATTATACATAGCAAGCCAGGTCTTTTTAAAAACCAAAAGAAAAGACAATTGCTCTCAAATGCCAATGCCAGAACTCGGTGTGCTCTAATTATTGGAAGCAAAACTTTCACTTCATGGAATTTGATTTGTTTGAACTTGAAGTTAATTAACTAGTGAGACGTTCTATAATGATTGTCTATGGCAGCACTGAAGTTACTCCCACACTTGTCTCAGTCTAAACTTGTTTTTCAAAGCTTTGACATTAGCATTTGACCATGTTACAGTTTGTACCAAAAGAGCAGGGAAGCTTCTTTACCTTTTACTAAGCTAAGCACAGCGGCTTCTCAACCAGAATTGTTGATCTTCTCACCAAGAAAGAAATGTTGGAACATTTCTCCTAGTGCCAGGTTTATCATTAAGAAATAAAGCTGTGCAATTTAACACATGAGAGGATTATAATATAATATATGTTGAACTGACGAGCAGAACTTTTAAAGAACACCATACGTGCACAGTAATAATGTTGTTCTCCCCAACAACTGTATTAAAGCTTGGGTCGCTTCTTTTTCATCGTTATATTACAGTTTCTGTTAAAAATACATCTCATCCATAATCTCCTAAATAAGTGCCTTTCCTGTGTCTGCCACAATTTTAAATCTGAACTGTAAAAAGGAGACATAATTTAAAAGGTTACCTTTGTATTGATGAAGCTGAAATAATACTCTATTTCACCTTCACCATTAATCACACCTAAAGTTTGCCCATTACAATAGAATTCCATAAAAGGTAAACTTTGAGACTGCCTTTCACCTATCAGTTCTTAAGGGGCAGGATATAAAGAAAGCAGCTGGACTTCATTGGTTAAACTATACCCACATGTAGACATGGTGTCATAGACAGTGCCGCCTTATTCTCAAACTTGTCAGTAAAGCTCCAGAGACAACACTAACAGACTGCACCTGAGGTGCTCTTGCTCTTTCGCAGTGGCTGATTTGATTAAGCATATGGTTACTGTTATAACCTGTAAGTATATTTTGCACTTATAAATTTGAATCACCTTGCATTTTACTCACTTATTTGTCACTGTTCTGTAGAGCTGCATGCAGTCGTGTTTATAGTTAATTCATTGACCGTTGTTGGGTTGACTAAGATGTTTTATTTCTTATATTTCCTCTTTTGCATTTATAGATTGCACTGAGTTTACTGCAGCACTCAAGAAAAGACAAAAGACTTCCATTCTCACATCTACAGTCTGAAAATGAGCTGTACAAGGTAAGCTACTGCTATATATTTATCCATGTGGTAACTCTATTAACATCAGAATTTATGTTGAAATATATGATAAAATATATCTACAATTTCATACATCTATATAATAACAGATCTGATTTTAAACCTATGATCTTTTTTCTTAGAGTTCTTCATGCCTTTAGTCATCCCCAGCATGCTGTGAATCCAGTTGAAATGGCCAAGTGTCTGAGCCTCAGGCAGGAGCAGCAACTTTATGAACTGTTTTCCATGTCGCACCTGAAATCTACAAGGCCTCCTTATAAGCATATTGACTATCCAGTGAAGACCACCCATCCATTTTCACATCCATCCTTGCCTTCCACTTCATCTTCACCATCACAATTGCTGCCCTCCCCTATTTTAACACCAGAAAATACTCGGAGCTGTTTACGGAAGCACATCAGCAGAGATATCAAGAAGCAAGTTGTGTTTGCAGATGCCAAAGGATTTGCACTTACTGCTGTGCGCATGTTTATTCCTGAACCCTTGTCTCCCACTTCAACCCTGGCGATGAGACCCTCTCCAGCCAAACTGGAAGGCCAGCAGTCAACCTCAGATAAACTGAATCCCTACAAGTTGCGGCTGGGTTTCCCTCAGCCAACTCAAGACCAGAAAGCCTTTCTTGCACGTTTGCAAGATATGAAAGTACACCTGGAAAGCTGCAACATTTCTGAGTACTCCTTAAGTGGTAAAGTATTTGTTGCCCATGTCGCTACTGAAAAGGATGTGTGCATAAGGGTGACCTTTGACTCTTGGCGCAGCCATCATGACATTCCTTGCACATTCTTGTGGCAACATCGCTGTGGGGGGTCTGATGTGGATGTTTTTGGCTTCAACTTAAGCTTTACACACAACATGGATCCAAGGGAGCGAATTGAGTTTTGTGTATCATTCAGACCAGGTCCTTGTGCTGCACCACACTGGGACAACAACGGGGGACAAAATTACAGAGTGTGGATGGAAAAAGAAAGATCAAATGTCAACTATGGCAATACTAATTGTTGTTACCCCACACTTTCAAAGCATAGGTCACTGTCATGGCCTTTACACAAGTCCATCAGTATGCAGAACTGCGCAGATCTACAGTATATTCAGAAGACTCAGGGAAGATTGGAAAACTCATCCAAACTGAAATCACCCAATACCCTCTTCATAGACTTAAGAAATATTTTAACTTGAAATATTTAAGAGACAGTGGTTTTAGGGAGAGGTACATGCATTTGAAATCTACCGTGCTGTATATATCTGTGCAGATTCTCAGTCATTCAAGGTCATGGTAGTCTAAGAAACTTGCAAAGAAAGCGACTGGACTTCTTTAAGTTTCGTGAAGACATTTTACCTCTCATCTAGAGACTTCTTCAGTTCTAAAATTAAATGGTGAAGAGTCACAGATACGCAAACCTCTTGGGGGTTTTCAGTGGACAGTGCTGGATGATCTGTAATATACCCTTAAAACAATTCAAATATAATGCACCTCCACCTCAACTCCTCAACTTCCCTTTTAAAATGTGAAAACTTGTCTGACTTTATATTCTGATTAAAATAAACTGTTTTTAAAATAAACTTTGTCTTTTTGTCCATCTCCTTGGTAAGGTAAACTGTGCAATACTGCATAGCTGTATGTTGTAGCGTGACATAAGATCAGTGGGGGAAAAGCAAAAAACATGAAACCTGAATTTGTTTGAGAGAAAAAACATGTAGCAGCAATAAGGTAACTGTTCCAAAAATCTTTTGTGATCACAGCTAACACAATGAATGAACTTGTGATGTATATTCACACAGACATTATTCCTCTGGCTTCAGTTCTGGGTCTGGTGTGTGTTTCCCTCTTGTGCGTCATACATACCATAAAGAACAAATTAACAAAATAACAGGTCTTCTGGGTGAGGTGGCACACAAGCTTTGAATGGGGCGTTGACACTTACCTGCCCTAAAATGTTGAGTAACACCCTGGGAACTGTTACATCTTGTCATGCACATGACTGGAGTGGAAAATACAATGTAACCATGGCAGCATCAGTTACAGCATGTACTTTGGATAATGCATGAGCTGGTGTTTACCGTACATACAAGGGTGGAGTCATTATTAGATATTGAAACCACAGGCAGGACGTTATTGTTCCTTTTGTTCTGTTTATTCTAGTCTTTGGGCTGGTTTCTTTGTCCTACTCTTTCATTTCTCAGAGGACAGCTCCAGAAAAAAAACACCTTTGGGAACTGTCACAGCTGAACAGTATCAGCTGGGGTGTTGCATGCGGGGCATTCACAGATGAAGCAGGTTTTCACACGTTATAGCCTTATACACATATTTATTTATTTTAGTTTTTTTTCTTTATCTCATTTGAGTATTTTATTTCCCACCTCTTCCACTTACTAAAAGATAAGCTAAACAGAATTAACACTGTCAAGTATTTCTTTTCCAGTACTGAGATACATTCTTTGAATCAAGGTTCCAAAATAATTCTTTAAAAACATTTTCATTCTTAAAATTAATTACCCATATTGATGATGCATGTTATATTTTGGGCATGACAACTTCATGCCAGTGGGACTGGGATGTTGGTCATTTTGCAAGCTGCTGATAAACAACCTCATTTGTTATTTAGTTCTGAGGACCTTTTGCATTCTATGGTGCACAGAGTATTCACAATCTAATCTCTGGAGACCTGGAGTTCAGTCCTTGGGCAAGATAATCAAGCCCCAAATTGAAACAATGTGGACATTAAGGTCTCCTGTTCATCAATTCAGTCACTGTTTCACACACCAAGTCAAAGGAAGGCATAGCCAGCAACACTATAGTCATTATTTTAGGAACCATGATAATGGCAACTACTACATAAATATTAAAAGACTGTATGCAGACATCCAACCAAGGCATTAAGTCTGAGAAAGGCTTTTCACTGGTCGATATCTATTTTTTTTTTTTGTTCATTTTATCTTTTAGAGAGCAGCAGGCACAGCTGGATGGTGGCCAGAAGCCAGCTACCAGCTGCTGGTGATTACAGTGCTAAAGCTCATGTTGTCTGAACAATAGCCTGCAGACTGATCCGGTGGGCTGCAGCCACAGCTGTGATCACAAAGAGTGAGCTTTGGGTAGCTAACAGAAGTGGCTTGCTGAAAACAAGTAGGCTGTAGTGACGAGATTTATGCTTTTCTTAAATGGTATAAACACATAATTAACTAAAACTGTGTCTACAATAGGAACAACAAAATGTGAGTGATCTATTTGGAATCATTTAAATGTATTTTTATTTATATCAAGCTAACTTCTTTCTTTATCCTCCAGAATGGAAAAGAAAAGAAAACAATGTGAGTACTTAGATCAGTGGTGTTAATAAAGACATGAAACACATAATCTGTGCAGGAAATAGTGTCTGTGATTAGTTCAAGACAGGTGTATGTGTCTATACTTGTAACAATTACATTCAGTCAATCCAGAAAAATGGGTCACGTAAGAGTTGCAACTACTGGAAAAGCATGAAAAATAGCAGAACTAGAAATAAACAACAATGAAAGGCAAATGAAAACAGGTGTGTGTCACGGTAGCTTAAAATTTTTACTTTCAATATTAAATGATAATAGTTGATATAGTTGATGGTAATAGGACACAAAATGACCAGAGGTAAGACTTAGTAGAATTATTTGTATTTGTATATTTTGTATATTTTACAAATGCTACACCAGGGGTCACCAACGTGGTGCCCGCGGGCACCAGGTAGCCCGCAAGGACCATATGAGTAGCTCGCGGGCCTGTTCTAAAAATAGCTCACTATAACAACTTACCAGTAAGCTGCATCTATTTTTATTTTTTGTTGCTATTTTTTTAAAATCACAATTGCATTGGTATCAATTTGTTAGAGATAATATATAAAAAAAATGTTTATTGTTAAATATTAGATCAGCGCTAGCTGGTCTCCATGGAAACAGTTGCCATAATCAGTGTCTTTACATATGAATATCATTAATTATTAATGATAACATATAATTAAAGTTAAATTGAGGAAATGTGTTATTTCAGAAGTGTGTGTCAAACTGGTAGCCCTTCACATTAATCAGTACCCAAGAAGTAGCTCTCACTTTCAAAAAGGTTGGTGACCCCTG
>VURO01019169.1:6452-22249 GCA_015108175.1 Pelvicachromis taeniatus
TTTGTTATTCCTTGTTGTACCAGTGATGCAGGCAGTTGAGAAAACTTGCGTTACTCACATTACTCCTGTTAGTTCATCATAGCTATTTTTAGTGGAGAAATTGTTCTCTATAAAAAGACGGAGTAGTAACACAGAAAGCAGTAGCTGAACCTTAGAGCAAAGGGTAACCCCACCTTGAAAGTAACACGACTGGAAAGAACATATACAATCAAATAAACGTGCTATATTTTTAGACAGATGGGGAACTGTATGAATACTGGGCAGAGTTTAACAACTTTTATTGGCCTTAATTACAATGAACAAAAACAAAGTAAAGATTAGACGATTATACATGATTAAATATGAATTTGTATTGAAAACTCTTATTCTGATCCTACAGATTTATCTCGTGACCCGTGTCGGGCCGCAGCTTTAGGCTCAGTGACTCAGGAAGCCAATAGCTTTTAAAGTCTGTCGTCATGCCTGTAATCTGAAGGGTCAGAGTCTCTATGCTCTGCTTTTTTGACCACAGAGACAGACTGTAAAGAGGAGAGAACATTATATCAGTGGAGGAAACTTGGCATTGAAGGAATCATTTGATTCTGGGAAATTCACTTAGAGTTTTTTTAACCATTACAGGAGAAGATCAATATCACTCTCAAATTTGTCCATTCAGTATGATACAGAAGCCGAGAGATGACCGGGTTGGTTTAGCATTAAGACTGGAAAGTAGAGGAAATGGCTAGCCTGGCTGCTTAATGCTACATTTGGCTAATTGTATTCTGTCCAGCTTTAAGAACTGCATGTCCTTTAACCTTTAGCCAAACAAAGTAGTGTACGCATTGATAATTTTTGTAACACCATCCAAATAATTGTGTAAATCCTAAAGTAAAGGTCGTTGGTAAGTAAAGTAAAGGTATTGTGCATTTAATATGGATCAAAGTAAACAAACGCAACCACATACCCAACAACAATAACAATGCGGCTGACTCGCATAAACACACACACAAAGATGTGACGGGAATTCCACTAAATTATCGACTGCTAAGCAAATTCCAGACATTCCATACGTCTCCCAGAGAAGTGTAGTGTGTGTCTGTGTGTGGAGTGGCTTGTGATGTGTTTGGGCCATTGTAAAACCTGAGGTCACTGTGTGTCTAGATCAATTGGGGTCACATGCTTTGCAATTTATTTTGTAATGTGTGTGTGTGTGTGTGTGTGTGTGTGTGTGTGTGTGTGTGTGTGTGTGTGTGTGTGTGTGTGTGTGTGTGTGTGTGTGTGTATTTTGCCTGGTCGAACTGTTTTGAGTGTGTTTATGTGTGCTTGTTTGTTTTGTTGCGATCTAGAGAAGCGGGTGACCTCGTAAGAGTCTCTGGTAGATGGTGTTTCTGCCTGGAAGCAGTAAAACTGATCAAGTAGGGACGAATGCTGGTAGACACATGCACACACTGATCACTGTTGCCCTGCAGCACACGCACACCCAAATACACAAACATACTGAAAATACAACTGTTTCTATTGATATAAGCCCTTGTGTTTTGTCCTTTTATTGAGCAGTCTGTGTTACAGGAGCTTATATACTGATCTTATACGTTATACATCATCTCATATACTCCACACAAAGAGAAGAGTTAGATTTACTGGTCCAATAAGGCCTAATTTTGATATATAAATACACAATAAGATAAACCATAACTTTTCAGATTTGCGGGATCGCTGCACATCAGTGATTCAGAGCAATCATGGACGTTACCTGAATGGGGAACACGGGACAAATCAGAAGTCATGAGACGTAAATCAGGATAAGAAAGTCAGAGAAAAGTAACGCAACAATAAATATTTTGTTTTTTTCCATATCGCTTCCCTAATCTTTGCCAGATGGCATCTGTACTCTCCGAGCGACTCACACATGCAGATGCACAGGTTCAACGTAGTAATCTAAGTAACTGAAAAGCTTTCAGAACAGCAAGCTGTTGTCCTCCTTTAACCACTGCATCACATGTAATCACCTCATGCCTGGTGTCTTGCTTTGAAAACACATGCAATCATTCAGCATGCATTAATGGAAGGACTCGTGACACTGCATGCTCTATGTTGGAAAAATATCAGGAATGGAGAATATGTTCAGAGGCAGAAAGACCCAAGGAGCAACTCTTAAAAGTTTAGGTTTTTCTGCATTTCAAAATGCAGAAACTTGGACACAGTACATTATAATGATCTGTACACTGGGGATGAAAAACAGGGAATACACGCCTTATATATATTTGAATTTTCCAAATTGAAGCTTTCTTTTTGTTTAGTTTCTTCTAAGAAAGCCGATCAAACACAACAGGGATGCTTTACTTCAGATAAAGGTCACCATTCAACATAATCAAAACTAATTTTAAAGATGACATTTCAATCTATAACTTAACTCTCAGCAGGTTAGCTCTGTGATAACAAAGTTGCAAATCTTATGATGCCACAAACCCTCGTAATTCTTGAGCATAATGAGTGCACAGACTCGTCGATTCGTATCCCTTTCCATCACACAGTACCGTTAACAGAGACAGTCAGGCACCAGATCCATTCTGCAGAACCACAATCGTCATTAAGAAAAGCAAGGACTCTTGGACAGATTGTGTCCCCTGATCGTAATATCATAACAACAGTTTGGGATTAAATGACAAAAGTAAAAGGGAAGTAAGAGGGAGTTTTTCCTTCCCACTGTCACCAAGTTTTTGCTCATAGGGGGTCATCTGATTGTTTGGGTTTTCTCCGTATTATTGTCAGGAATATAACAATATAACTGTTGGAATCAATATTCTTCTTACTCTGGTCATACGACATATGACACATGTTAGCTCATTCACAAGTTTGTGATATAATATATTGTAGGGATTTTTTTTTTCTCTATATGGTGACTGTAATTGGGGACCATTGTGAAAAAGGCACTTCATTAACTGTGGACAGAATTTGCCGAAATAGTATGCATTGTTTGTGCTTGATTAAAGACTTGTGTTTCTGAAATGCAAGTTAGCCACAGTATTGGGTAATAAGTAGTTAATTTGCTCTCTGAATAGATTAAAAAAAATACATCAAAAGTTATTTGCATGCACCAGTTTTGTTACACAGAGCTAGAGGAGAAAATGAAAGGCATTTTCTTTAAAGGTGTACCTCTGCAATTCTGTAACTTCTGAACATGGTACTACCTATTGTATCTGTGGCCTAAATAAACAAGCCAGGGAGTTTCTTTAGGAAATATTGCTGCTGTCCTTAGAGCATGAAGAATTAGTGCTTGAAATACAAACTCCTCGGAGCTGCGAGGCCTGCGCCACAAAGAAAAAATATAATCCCCCACACTAGAAATGAAAAAATCCATGGCGGCCTCACACCGAGGTTCTTATATAGATTACTTGAGTATTTTTAAGGATTTAATCAGGGGCCGACAGTGCTGCGGCTTCTTTCTCTCCTTTTTTTTTTTTTTTGTTCGTCTGCTGTAGCGTCTAGCTCACTAATCTTTAGATCTCAGGACACACTGCATCACTCATTACAGCCAGGTAGGGACTAACAAGTGTGAGCTCGCGCACAAACACAGACATACATAAATATGCAGATGCGCTGAAATCCTTGCCCACACGTATGCTTGTTTATGTGTGACTCCTTGGGCTGGTGTCAGGGCCCTGACTGATGAAAACACAGCCGCGACGGTGGTGTCAATGCCATAAAACAAAGGCTGCAGAGTAGATGAGCTGCCATCCGTACCTTCAGTGATGGATTTCACCACGAGCACATTTGCTGTTAAAAAGAGACCAGTTAGTCTGCCCACTGCTCCTTCTCCTTCTTTCCACCCTGCTCACTTTAATTCTTTCACTTCTACCCCGTTCCTGCATCACAGCGTGTTTTGTCTTTTGCATTTTCTGTCCTCCTGTTGCAGCGCAGCGATTTTTCATCATATCCTCTGTCTTTGCGCTTTTATTTACAACGCTCGGTGCCCTTCAGCCATCTTCAAAGTTGAATGGCTCATGTTTATGGCCCCTACAAAAAGGAACACATCTGTTCTCCGCCTATCCCACACTGTCTGTTTCAGTGTTGTTGGTCCTCTCTCTTCTCCGCTTCACTTGTCTGCACACGTCTGCAGCAAGCCCACTTCAGACTGTCTTTTGTCCATTCAATATCCTTCACCGGTGAAAGGGTCACAGCAAGCTCCGATATCCTTTAAACCCTCTCGAAAATATAAGCCCTGTGTGTGTCTACCGAATATGTTCCATAGGTGAAAACTGTCAGACAGAACATTTTTAGATGTTAGCTTTATTTCCATAGAAATATATCTATATATATTTTTTTTTCCATTTTATCTGAGGAATGTCATTTAAATTTTACCCATCCAGGAATACCTGCAGATTTTGTTGTTATTTTCTGCTCACGTATCCAGACGTCATGCTTGTGCTCGAGTCAAACAGATTGCTTAATAATAACAGTCTACATGGTCAGATCAGCGTTAAGCCGTGCTTGATCATGACTCACAGTTTTGCAATGGCATTGGGTGCAGAACACATCTGAATGAAATATGCAAAAACCCCTAAACCGTGTGACTATTAATAGAGGGTGAAATATCACAGAAGCAGATTATGTTCACACCAGGGAGTCTCAGCAGAGAATTTTCCTCAACGATCTTAAGTAGTCCCACTCAACAACGCATAACAATCCCCCTCTCATCAGAAAAAAAAGTCTGTCTGGGTTAATATTGTGCAATTATAGCGCATGTTTCACTTTGGTGTTTTGCAAATAGATGATCATGGAGGGAAAAAATGAAAAGTGATGTTTTCATTCATGCTAAATCTTTTGCATACTTTTTCCTCAGTTTTGCACTGTTCTATATGTAATAGCAGTGCAGTTTAAGATTTGCAAGTCCTCCAACCAACCTGCTGTAATCACATTAATAACCAAACTGGAAATACCCCTGAACATGAAACAAAGTTAGTGAGAAGAAGAATAGCGATCTGAAAACAGTTAAGCTGTGGGACCAAAAGCCTTTTACTTTCGGATGCTCCCTTTAGGGCTGACCACAGCATATCATCTGCCTCGATCTCACGCTACCTCTAGCTTCCTCCTCTGTCACACCAAACCTCTGCATATCTTCCACTATCCGCTATCCCTCTCTGCACATATCTGAGTCAGCCTTGCCTCTCCAACATTGTCCCCAAACCTGAGCTGTTCCTCTGTATTTTTGTTATGCCACAATCTCCAAATCATCTGAAATATTTGACACTCCATCAAATGGAAATATGAAAAAAGAAGATTTTAATCTAATTTTCACAATGCAGTGAATGTAGAATTTGCTCAACAGTGGTAACAGCGGCCTCTGTGGCCACATACGGTAACGACAGGATTCTGGTAAAATAACATTAGATTAACAAACACAAATCCACCGTCTCTATACACACCAGCAATTTTACCATTCATAACAGGCAATTTAGTGTTTAGTGTGCATCCTCTTAGTTAAACTTGCTTCCCAAAAGTCATTTTACTTAGCATCGCACACCTTCCTACCTTACCTTCCGCATCCTGAGACGTGCGCAAGCTTGGTGACCATCTACAAGAAAGGTCTTTCTGTTGTAGGGTTGTAGGGTTTCTCCATCATAAGTGCATTATGTTTTGCTTGGGAATCGACTGCATATTGATTATGTTGAATCGACGTGTAAGGTTTCTCTTTTCAGTTGGATGGTTGATGTTAATCAGAGAGCAGTTTGTGAAAATGTATTTATGACGAGTTAAGCTCCACTGGTCTTCTGTTTCCAGGAGTCTCAGCAAACTTGAAGATCAACTGTCGCACAGGATCTGATTTACTACCTATATGTGTGAAAGTTTGCTGGAAAAGGTAAAGTAATAGCCACCCGACTGTGGTTGTGCTAACCTTTAGCTCCGGTAACAGCCCAGCTGGCGTACTCTTTCTGTTTACATTACTCTCTCCTGACTCCATGCAACCCGAGGTTATTCTGCCTTGTACCTATCTATGTATCTTGTGGTATCATACCTGTGCACGCGAGTTAGACTGCATCAAACAAAGAAAGCAATGCCATTCGCCTCTTCACATGTAAGTGTACCATCAAAATGACTTTAAAGCCAAATATATATAACCGTTACATATTATTGCTCTGAAGCAGTCATTAATCACAAGTTTCCAAAACACTGCAAAAAAAACCCAAACTTCTTTGCAGAACACCCACCGGTCACAGACATTCAATCATAAGTTTAGCCATGCCGGTTGGAAGAGTCAATCCCACTTATTTGACCGTGAAGGTTTACGATAAATGGGTAGACTTTATGAATAGAGGCTCTATTTAGAGATGGCTCCATAAAACATGCAGCCGTCCGCTGTTTTATGTTTTGTCGTAAAGCATAAGGTCAGTGCCATTTGAAGTGCAAAATGGGATTCATTCTCTATTTTTGCAGGGTGGCAGTTAATCTCTTGTGATATAATGTTGATGTATATAGAAAATAAAGCAAGTGGGACTAGTGTTTAAACTGAATTTGGAAACTTTTGCGGTTGAGTTTCCACAATATGTTTGTACTTAAGCAGGGAGACTATACATGCCGTGGCCTTTATGCTAACAGAAAAGCCTTTGGGCCTTTGTGAGGGCATGAAAGGAGCATTTTATATACGTGCACTAATGATCCTATAGTCTCTGCAAGTTCAAACTTTCCCTGTTCAACTTCAAAAGGAGGCGCTACATGACAGCCATACCTATTGTGTCCCCACCTGTGTATGGGCGTTTCAACCACTGCTATTAGTACAGCTGCTTGCCTATATGCAGGAGTATTTGCTGAGAGCTAAAATAGCTTTAATGACAGTGTGTTTGACACTGTGCTCTCAAAAGCAGCTTTGCTCTCCCTGATGTAATGTCTGTTGTTTGCTGAGTTTAAAAGTCCATAGGCGGTCCAGCAATGACAGTGGTGCAGTTGATGGTTTTTGTGCGTGTGTTCTGCTGTTAATAGACAACGCAGTGAGGTGCCAGTTGGCTTGTCTCATCACAAGCTCCAAAATTTGGCTATTCACAGGCAAGCAGACAAACAAAACATTTTTTTGGCTCTTCCCTGTGGTTACAGTACACAATTAAAGGCAGGTGGGTAACACATGCACACATTTTATCTGCCTCTTCTTCGTACTTACACGTGTACACGCTGACAAATGTACAATTTCCAGCCATCCATATAAGTTCCTAACACATTTTATTTTCAGCATGCAGCAGAGAAATCACAAGGGGGAGAAAACTGTCATTGATGTGTAAATTCACTATAAATAATTCCTATCTCGTCTCACCCAAAAGACCGACTTGACGCGTGTTGGCTGCTCTTGCTTCCAGCTTATGCCTATCTCTCTTTCCTTCCCTCCCGTATCCATCTCTCCCAACATCATTACTTATGAAGCAAAATAATGAAAAAACAAACAAAAAAAAACAACACAAATTTTCAGTGTTTCCTTAGACCCACTGTCACCGTCCTCCCTTGCTCACTCTGCGAGGGGCATGCGGCGTAAAGTATCCAGCCGTAATGGAACATGAAAGTGGGGTTGTGGCCTACGCACTCGCATGGTGAGAAAAACAGGAGAAGTGGAAGAGTCCTCGCCTTGCTCTGCTCTATATTTATAGGCTGAAAACCTGATTTCAGATCAGTCACGCTAGACTTGCAGCAGACACCTACTGCATGCTGGGGGAGGCGGGCAGGCATAGAGAGACTGACTTTTTCTGTTTCTCTTTTTCTACCTTGAAAAGTGTTCATCCTGCATTTTATTTTCTGTTCCTGTTGGCTGTTGCTTTCTCTTAGTTTCATCTTGCTCGTCTAATATTCCTCTTCACAAGCACAGAGTAAAGCACTTCCTCAGTGCAAAAATATTATAGCTTTGTATGCTGAGTACAGTTATATGTAACCTTACTTGAAGATTCTTTCTAAATTTCTAAATACTTTTTAAATTCGTGTCACCTTTCTTTCTCCAGTCAGCTAAAATCTACAAAATTCTTCTTCTTATTGGAAATGGACTAGAATATTTCTACTTGAGCGATTTTTCTTTCTTTCTTTCCTCTATGAAGAATTTCTGTCTATTTCTTGATCCTCTATGAGTTCAAGAACAGAAGACATGTTTTTTGAGTGACTGGAGCAGCCTATTAAGAAACCCAGGGACAAAAGTTTCTTGGGAAATATACTCACTTGCTTTTTTGTCAGTAGTTACATCAATACCGCTCTCATTTATGCCCCTTTAATAGCAATCCATTAGTATTTCAGCTTATCTTAGCTTTAAGACTTAAGATGCACAGGGTAAAAAGCTGTACTAGCTGGATGAAAGGTAACAAGATCTGCTTATCTACTGGTTTCAGCGGGCGCGTTGCAATATTTTATTTAATGCTAGAAAAAAAGTGTATAAAAGTGTATAGCTTTATACACTTTAGCTGTTAAATACAGAATAAACTGAATAGTGTGCATGAAGTTTGCATGTTCTCATGTGTCTATGCGAGCTGTCTCAGGGTGGGGTTAGGTTAATTGGTGATTCTAAATTGAGTGGCGAGCTGTCCAGGCTGTACCCAGATTCGCACCTCATTAGGTGCCAGCTGCCATTAGG
The DNA here is from genome assembly GCA_015108175.1 of Pelvicachromis taeniatus. NCBI lineage: Eukaryota > Metazoa > Chordata > Actinopteri > Cichliformes > Cichlidae > Pelvicachromis > Pelvicachromis taeniatus. Next base: position 15,028 of record VURO01019169.1, read on the forward strand.
GAGCCCCCCATGAACCTATATTGGATAGAAAGAAAATGGATGGATAGTTATACTGTATGTATTCCTTACCAGCGCTTGTGGTAATGCACCTGGCATTTGTTTAATGCCATTAAACATCAAAAATCGAAGAACTTGCTTCTAATGCCGCGTTCCTTTTAGGGACGTCAGCAGAATTTATATTTCCAAATCTTTTCAATGACAAAATTTTAAAAATGCAACACTATTACAATATTGCAGTACAGTTTTTACCGTACAGTACAGTAATGCTGTCATTCGTCTGGATTTGACAGGGACAGCATAGCCTGCAAGCATTCTTCTTTATTCTTATATGCTGAAATACATATTACAGTTTTTTATGAGACAAGTGTCATTGTAGTTGTAAAATGAACTATTTTTTATAGACTAAAATGGTTGCAATGCATAAGTTGTATATAAATGCTTAAGCTAATATACCGTAACTACTGTAAAACCTTGCAATAATATTAGCAAGCTATTTGGGAACCATCGTAACATTTGGTTCTTTGGTAGTTCTCTGTGTATGACTTATTTAGCGAGTCTCGAATACGTAACATTGGTCATACATACGACAGGCTCCACAGCTTTACTACTGTTTCTGCTTGTTGCCACTGTCTTGGATTGGTGTGACTTCTGCAACTTTCCGAGGGAGAGCTCCAAGTGGGGCTCCAACTCAAGATTTCCAACATCTCACTTCAAATGAAATGTGTCAGGATGATAAAACGTGTAACGATGATGCACGAGCCGAAGGATCCTGTAAAGTCAAAGACAACTACGGCTATGTGGAAGTCCTTTAAAATAATAAATGAAAATAAGGTCCAGTTCAGGTAAATCTGGTATAAGTCTATGTGGCAGGGCGTGGTCTGCGTTTGCCTCTGCGGGTGAGATGGATGCACCTGCAGCGGCATCTGCGATCACACCTCGCCGGCTTAAAATCTGTTCTCTGTCTGCTGTTTGTGGTTGTTCGTGTGTATGTTCGGCTGGCAACTGGAAAGTCGCAGCAACCAGTAAATAAAGTGTGTAATGATGCTGGAAAGCACGCAACTGTCACTGGGTCTATCGTGGTTCTATTATAGTCTACCACAGCAATCATCTCATGGCAGACATCCAAATTTAATCTTCTTATCAGAGTGCCAGTAAACAAATAATGTATTCCTTAAAATGGCAAACTATTTTATGTTTGATGCTCTACAAAACAAGGTGTGAGATTTAAACGATATTGCACTTTTGACCTTAAATGATGGCATAATTACCTGGTTCAAATTCTCCTCACTTCAGTGTACCCAATAATAATTTAGCCTCGTCAGGAATATAAAATTCTTTCCTTCAGCCCGAGTAGTTGCACAACACGTTTCTTTGCAGACATCAAAGGATTGTTCACTGAAAAACCTGATAAAGAATAAAATAGGTCTCCCCCTTTACCTTTGATCACTTACACTTATATTGCTTTACCTTTATACAGACACCTGCAAGTCTTTAAATCAACCCAAACTGCACCAGTTGTCCTGAGTTTGCTCTTTTTGTTTGTCCTTCCGCCCTTTTTTCAGTGTCACCAGTTATTGTAGCAGATATGTGGATCCTTTTTTTTTTTCTTCTTTTTTTTCCCCAACTCGTCCTCTCATCATTCAGAGAAAAAGCAGGCCAATGTCTTTATGGTCATGTTCCTGTCCTGCTGTGCTTTTAGCCTAATGGACAGACAGCTGTGCTCCCATTTCTATATTTAACCAGCAACCCCACATGACGAAGTTTGTCACACCCTCTCTCTTCCACATGTAACTGAACCCCAAGTTAATGCCCAGAGAAACACTGTGGCCTCACAGGACATTGTACACCTCTGAAATACAGAGATGGAAAATTAAATGCTGGACCGAACATGTCAGAATACATTTCATATTAAATGGGTGTAGAAAATAGAAACGATTTTAAAAGCCAATGCAGAGCAAAATACCACCGGTTGCAGTTGGTCTTCCCTTCTGTGTACGTATGCTGAGCTTGTACAAATAAATCTGAATTTTAAGCTGCTGTCTTTTGTAATACTTTCAGGGGCTTTTTGCTTGAAAACCGGAATATTTTATGCTGCTCTTTTTATTTAATCATTTAAGCTAAACATGGAAAACATGGGTTTTGTAAAAATTAAGGGTACATTAAACAGATTTAGTGAAAAGCACGTTGATAAGCCTTGCTGGAACTGCTTTAAATGCAGTATTTAATGTAGCTGTAATCTGCATAAAACCACAATTCTGTTATTAAATGGATGCGGGAGGTAAAAATAAAAATCCCTTTCCATTTCAGCTCTTCGGTTTCATCGGTTTGTCCACTTTTCAAGGGGGGGGGGGAGCAGAGAATGGTGACGCAGTTCTCTGCAACATTTATAAAATCCTTGCAACGACTTTTACAAGCCTTGAAAGTTAAACACACATTATGAATCATATAATGACAGATCCACTCTGTCTGCCTTTTATTTGATGTAATACACGATTAAATATGCAAATCCCTTTTTCCTTTGGATCTGTTTGTGACTGTCGGTGTGTCAGATATGCCTGTAGTTCTAGATGTGTTTGTATTTGTGTGTGTAAGCTCTGTATTGAGGTATAAGTATTAAGGAAGGGATCAGCTGGAGCTGGGGTCGTGCCCATCAGATTAGAAAGCTTAGTCCTCCCGTCTTTGTGTAATTAATGAGAGACAGAGGACAAGGAAACGATAAAGACAAAGAGGCAATGAGGAGAGTAAGTGTATTTGTAGGGTGATATTCAAAGAAGCTAGTGCACATGCTCACCAGAGAAGGGATTGTGTGTAATGACAGGGTTCCTGGTGGTCAGTGTATTTGTGTACATGATGGACGACTGTGCAGCGAAGCACGGAGTCCAGAACCAACAACAGAAAGGGCTGGACTGGATATGTGGCTTGTCTAGCAGAGTTCAGGACCTTTATAATGTCAACAGGTATAATAAATAGAGAATGACGGGAATACGGCGGTGTGAGGGTTTAAACGAAGCAGACAAAAGTATGCAAGCGTACAAACATGCAGAGCTGGTACATTTGCAATAACGGTGCAAACACTTGTAACTGTGATTAAATTTTAGGAATGTGCACATTTTTTTTTCCCTGCAAACTTTTATTACATACAGATAATAGCCCATTACTGGGTAACAAAGAAAAATAACTTTAATGGGAATATTTTGATTGTGTAATAATGAGAGCTGTGATGTAAGACAATTTCTCATTAAATAGATTCATCGGCAAGGTAAGCCAAGTTTATTTCTGTGGCATCATTCAACAACCATTCATGTGCTTTATATAAAAGGCGAAAGCAAAATCAAGCAACATAAAAAAAAGAAGAAGCAAAGAGCAAAATCATTTAGAAGATAAAAATAATTATAAAAAAGAACGAGGTGGGCTACGCAGAAGAATAAAAACTGCGGTCCCGATTTTAATTAAATAAAAAGCGGCGGTAACTGGAGAAGATGTAATTATCCAGTATCCAGTAATGAGAGAAATACGCCACCCCAACATGAAAATATGTTATTAAAGCATGAGAACGGTCTTGCAGAAAACTGGAAATTGTTCACACTGGGTATATTACACTGGGCACAAGTTCTAAAACATAAAACACAATGACGCACGGCACATTTTTACATTTTTTAATACTTCTTCAATAATAGATATTGTTTTAAAAGTGGAGTTCAATGCTTCCATTCACAAAAAAGGAAAAACTTACTAGACCAGCATCAACCAATGTAAGGTTTATGCCACAGCTGCCCTAAATTAACATTATTTGTTATTTCCAAAATAAATGTCCATGTTTTTGCACAGGTTCATTCACTAGTATGGGCATCTCTTTATAAAAAATATATTTTTGATGCTAAGATATAATTATTGTCAGTGTTATGCTTGATTCCTTTCCGACGTCTCAGAAAAATCCAGTGTGTCGGCTCAAATTTGGGTAAAAAAACGTAAATTGAGTCATTTTCTGTTGAGCTTTCACAAATATTTCTAAAATATTTGTTTGTTTGTTTTTACGAAAAATTATTTAAAAAAAACTAATTTGTTACTTACTGTATATATTTAAACTTACAACTCATCATCGCAGGTTGTGCGTTAGCGAATTGTGAGCAATGATAAGAGCGTATAATAACGCACCCTGCTGGTAACAGGTGATCCTTCATTTGTTCATGCTATGAAGGATGTTGACGTAATTAATGTGAATTTAAATGCAAAAATATGTTACGTTATTAATACGCCCTCCACATACAGATGAGGGTTTCTGGCTTTGATGTAATCCTGTTTTTGTTAAAGACCACATGTTGTATGTTCTTTGTGTTTTCTCTTTATTGCCCATTAAGATGAGAAACTTTTAAGCTTAAGATGGTTGTAAAAACAGTTCATTATATTAACTGAAGAGTTTGTTACACCAGAGGAAACGGTGACCAGTTTCATCCAAAGAAATCGCCCCCTTGTCGCTTTGTTGAGGTCAGCCCTAATGACTCTTGGTAACTGAGGAAGACAAAGCTGCATGGCAGAAAATCCATTAGTGAGTCTGCTGCTAGATAGCAAAGAGACACAGAGGAATGGTGGCTTTTGATACAGTAAAAGGAACTGCCTTGTCTTTTTCTGCAAGCGTCTCGAGAAAGCTGGCAGTTAGCCTGCATGTCAGAGCCCTGGTGGATGACTAATACCTGAAGCACTCTGAGATGTGTCTGCGTATTGGCAAAGGAGGCCGAGAAACTGTTGGAGGGGTGGGGAGGGGGATAGAGAAAAAGGGAGAGAAATTTGGGGATTGCAGCAGCGCTGTCACAATAACAGAATTTTGACAATAATGCCAATATGATTCAGCGTACAAACATTGCTTTTCTTGTGTCACCAATTGGATTTTTTGACGTCTGGGTCCACGATTTGTCTCTTTTTAGACGTAGCGGACAAAAAAGGAGACATTAGGAGGTTCAAAGTTCCTGCTGGATATCAAAATCATATGTCAGTGCTGTTTCTGCAGCTTGTAGCAAGAAATGAATTTAAGTTTAAAAACGAAATGCGCTTCATCTCACGAAAAAAGGGGCTTTTGGAAAAGAGGAGATATTTTATGTGAATAGTTGCAGTTAAATTATTCAGTCTGAATTTTGGCAGGAAAAAAAAGGTCGGATTCATTTTTTCGAATTCCAACTGTGGCGACTGTGTGAGCGTACAAAAGTGTCATAACCAATAAAAACACACGCCAAAACTGAGGAGCAAAATCGTGCCTATATTCATTTTTAAAAGACACTTTTTAATCAAATCAAACTCAAGTGATTTGTTTTTTACTAATATCCTTTTTTGTCCATTTTGAAGTACGTCAATCTAATATATGTATTTTTTTTTAATAACCACAAAGAACGTACGCAAAGACAGGGGTAGAGCGTTCTCATAAAACTATAAATAAATGTATAAATAAATTGTGGCACTATTGACATGTAGCTTGTCAGTGAAACGCAGATATCGGGTCACATGGAGGATTCACTCAACACTAGACAAAAGTGTTCCAGTGGGATGGATAGGATTCAAAATCTGACACCGTTTCAATATCACTGTGTTGAGACGTCTTCCTGTAGTTACTTGTGTTACTTTCGAGTCTATACCAGTTCCATGTTTCACTCTTAATATCAGTGTCATTTAGCAGATAATATGCACTATATGGTATTTTAATCCCAAATTGCTCTGATCCCCCTCACGTTTAACTCTTTGCTGAACTGAGTTCCAGAGAAATACTGGAAATACAATCAAATCTAAATATTTTTGTAAAAGGAAGCAGGGGGAATAGTAAGAAGGCGTGGCTGATGGACTGAAGCTTATCTGTCCATCTGCCCGTTATGTCGGGCGGTGAGCCTGGGAGGCAGCTGTGTGTCCGTAAAAGAAGCACCAGATGCAGGAGAGGTCTTAACATCGGGATACACCTTCTTTGTCTCCGTCCCCGTCTCTTGTTGATTTGTCACACACACGCACACACACACAATGGCATGCAAACATCAGCCTAGTTTTGTTTGGTTTTTTAGATTTGTTTTTCCTTGACACAGAGATTAGTGGAAAGTGAAAAAAGATAAGGACAGAAGCGATTATGAGGAGGAGGGAAAAGCGTTGAAAAAATCATAAGACTTTGGGCACTTTTGCTACTGTGAGACATCTTCCACACAAAAACGTCTCCCTCCTTTGGTTTCTGTTTATTGTAAGAGGATACGAGAAGGTCTCATTCCTCCGCACACTGAAACCTGAACTCTGTTTAGCTTCCTGTCTTTTGCGCCCTCTTTGTTTTCTATGTTTCCTCATCTTTTGGCTTTTCCACCCTCTAATCTTTACAATATGCTGTTCACATTTCTCACTTGTCTCTTTGTCTTATTTCAGTTTTGATTCCCAGTGTTTTGCTGTCCAAATAATGCCTATTGTACAATAAAATACAACAGTAATACATCTGCCCCTGCTTCCATCTGATGGCAGGTTTATTGTAAGCAATAGTGTCGAGTGCCTGACCTATTGCCTGCAGACAGAGCTGTAGTTTTGAGGCTTACTCTCGTCCGACCCTCCCTTCCTCTTCAGTCCCAGAGGCTGAAGCAGCTGGCTACATACATATTTCTGAATGACTAAGCAGGCAGGCAGCAGAGGTCTGGATATGCTGAATATTTTTGGAGAATAAGCCATAATTATTGGATGTTATTCCACTGGATTTTTCAGCAACAGAAACTCCCAGTCTCTCCTCTAAACATTACTCCTAGCTCTCATTTCTCTTGATGCAAAATGTCAATTGGTCCTTTCCAACATATGCATTTTACAAAAAAACCCCAAAATGAAACATGTGAATGATGGTTGCTTGAGACCTACAGCTTTGGCCGTAATTTGTAAGGCGTGTGCTGAAATTAGTCCAACTCTGTCATGCAGGTCATACTGTGCTCGGTGAGGTGTACATGAGAATGAAAAGCACAGACAGTGGCCTGTTAGCGCTGTGGCAGCTAATCCATAACCTTTGTGAGCCACGCACTCGTGCACACGCATGCAAACACACAAATACTGGAACACGTTCACGCTCCATCGACACCTGACCTTTACAGGAAGCAGAGTGGAAATCAACTGACCAGAAGCTCCTGTCAGTCAAGGAGCATCCACCCCACCTACCCCTTTCCCTCCATCCCTCACCTCTCCGCTTACACTTAGTCAATATTCATTAGTCAGTGTTTAGTATAGAATG
>VURO01019171.1:0-19171 GCA_015108175.1 Pelvicachromis taeniatus
CATGTCGCGCCATCTGTTGTGGTGAAGAGAGAGCTGAGTGTAAAGCGAAGCTCTCAATTTACCGGTCGATCTTCATCCCTACCCTCACCTATGGTCACGAGCTGTGGGTAGTGACCGAAAGAACGAGATCGTGGATACAAGCGGCGGAAATGGGCTTCCTCCGAAGGGTGGCTGGACTCTCCCTTAGAGATAGGGTGAGAAGTTCAGCCATCCGGGAGGAGCTCAGAGTAGAGCCGCTGCTCCTCCACATCGAAAGGAGCCAGTTAAGGTTGTTCATCTGATAAGGATGCCTCCTGGGCGAGGTGTTCCGGGCATGTCCCACCGGGAGGAGGCCCCGGGGCAGACCCAGGACACGCTGGAGAGATTATATCTCTGGGCTGGCCTGGGAACGCCTTGGTGTTCCCCCGGATGAGCTGGAGGAGGTGGCTGGGGAGAGGGAGGTCTGGGCTTCTCTGCTTGGGCTGCTGCCCCCGCGACCCGGCCCGCGAGCGGCAGAAGATGGATGGATGGACTTTTTGTTATGTTAGATTACAAAAGCTGTGCTTAACTGGAGCGCTCACATAAGATGCATTCGTTACAAAGTATGATGAAGCTTTGCGATCCTAAACTCAACGAAGACTAGACTGGACTAGGTTCACCTTAAACTATTGTGCAGATGGCCTGGGGCAATAACTGTAAAAGTTCACTATACTCACTTTTTACTCTTCCAATAAAAGCAGTTGGATTCATCCACACTGCAGGTTATAGGGATCGTACAAACTCACTATTCCCGCTGTCTGAAATAATGAAATTTCAAAGAGCACAAATTCTGTTCAAAGCAAGAAATAATGAACTACCAGGTAATATTCAGAGTATGGGTCTTTGAGAGAAGGAAGTTATAATTTAATGGGTTTTTGTGACTTCAAAGCTGTGCGTGTGCGTACTAGCAGAAAAGGCTTTTGTGTTTGTGTGCGTGGTGTGAAGCTGTGGAACAGTCCAAACATAAAGCAGTTCAAAAACAGTTATAAAGATATGACCTTCATGAGTTATAAAGAAAGGGAAAATGTTGAAATTCAGTGAATGTCTCCGTTTAGGAAACTTTACGATGTGATGTATGTATTATATCAGAAATCTGTTCGTTATTATTACTGCAGATTCTATCAGTAAAGAAGCTGAACCGAAAATATTGACCGATTAGATAAGTGTGCACTTCTTCCCAGCACCGTGCCGATGTCCCGTTTGCTTTCTTTGATATGCTGTTTAGTTGAGTTAAAGACAGTGAGTACTTTGCCAGTTTTGGTGATAGTAGCTACAGAAATGTTAAAGTCACACCAGAAGAGTCTGGATGGACAAACAGCACGACAGACCAGAGGAAAACTTTTAGCTGTGCCTTTAAACTCGGTTTCCCGCGGACGATACGGAGTTCAACACTGACCTCGGTCACCTTTTGCTCCAGGAAGGCCTCGCTCACCTGTGTCCACACACACAAAACATTTTCAGATAGAAACACATCTTGAGATTATAAACCAATGCGTTAAATGTTCTCACACTACTAATGAAGTCCATGGTTTCCTTTTACTGTACCTCTCTCTCCTTCCAGTCCTGGAAATCCCCTCTCCCCTTTCTGGCCTGGCCTCCCAGGTGGTCCCATGATGGCTCCATGAGCTGTGGAGGACACACTCCGTGGTTAAGACACATCCACATTCTGCCGTATCATGCTGCTGCTATACGCTCTTTACTTTTTATGTATTCCACTAAATCAGAGACGTTGGTGTCAGAACCAAACAGTCTGCTGTATCCTGGTGGACCCTGAGGTCCCGGTGGCCCCGGGGGTCCCTGGATGACACGCTCAGTGTCACGGAGGAGACCACGAGCTGCACAAAGACAGTAAGGAGAGAAGTGTGACCCAACAGTCCTTTCAGACATGCTTTATTTTGGCCTGATAGCACAGTCGCTCACATTTGATGTATCCCACCAGATCTGTGGTGTTACCATGGGAATCAAGCCGATGGCTGTATCCTGGATGACCTGGAGGTCCTGGGGGCCCTGGAGGGCCTTGGAAGACATCCCTGTACTGCCTCATAATGTCCTGCACCACACCATGAGCTGCAGATAAAAGGAAACTGGGTGATACAAATGTCACGAATAAAGAGTGTTTAGCATTGTTTATTTAAAAAATAAACGTCCAGCAGGGGGCAGCAGCTCTGGATACAAAACAAAGTCTCACACATTAAACTAGCATTCAACACAGGAGTCCACAAATCCGCCAGTGATGTCACAGTGGGTACACCATTTTTATGGAGTTTCTGTATCTCTCGAGGTAGAGCAGGTCCTCTACTAATGTGAAAGTTGGTGGTTTGATCCCAGTTTGGATGCCAAGTATTCTTAGGCAGGATATTAAACCCATGTTGGTCTCTGTTAGTCTCTAACCCATCCATTAGAGAGTGTGAATGTTAGACATGTTGTATTTAGCACTGCTCAGAGTAGAAAAGCACTATATAAGAACCAGTCCATTTACCATTTTATATACATAACCATGCTCTTCACTGTCAGCTACAAAGAAAACCAAAGTTCACGTTGACTTACATTTTAAGTATTCCACCACATCCATGACATTTTGTTGGGAACTAACCAATCGGGCCTCTCCAGGCATTCCTGGAGGTCCTTGAACCATGCGCTCAGAGTTGCTCATGACATCATGGAGCAGACCGTGGGCTACAGGATTTCAGAAAATGTGTTTAAACAGATTCAATCTGAAGTCAGTCATATTTTTATAAAGCGTGACTGCCACCTACATTTGATGTAATCAGTCACTTTGAGAGCCATATTGGAGTAGTCATCAGGCAAACCTGGCTCTCCCTTGTGTCCTGGGGGTCCAGGAGGACCTGCGGGACCAGGAATTCCAAACATGGCGGCACTCACATCATCACCTGAAGAAAAACACAGCACAGTGTAAGTTCATTAAACTGTAGCCTCTTCTCTACCCACAATTCTCTGTCTAGAACCAGTCTGCATTTTCAATGGGTGAAGCGTTGCTTTAAACTCACTCTTAATATGGTCTTGTAATTCAGCTCTGAGTGTGTCTCTGTTGAGATGACCAGCAAAAGAAACCAACCCACTGCCACGGGGTCCCTCAGGTCCAGGGGGTCCAGGTGGGCCTGGAGGACCTTTGAAAGCAACATCTGTAGGAGGGCAGACCAACAGTGAGATGGAGTTTCTCTCTTTGAGAAGGTGGAGTGAAAGATTTCTGTCAAACTCACTTTGCAGGTAGTCACGGATATCTGAGCTGATGTAGTTAAAAAATCCAGGTGGTCCAGGTGGTCCTTCTGGGCCAGGTGGACCTTGTGAGCCAGGGATACCCGGGGTACCAGGAGGCCCCTGAGGGCCTACTAGAGTTTGATACCCATCTAGTTGGATAATATATTTATTGGATTAATAGTAGTACTAAATCACTCTAAACGTGAGGTATCTTAAAGTTGACCCACTCAGCTGGGTTCTGGCTGTGGGTCAATGTTGAACAAGACCTGTTTGGGCCAATCTTTGTGTATTTGATTCTGAGTTTTCACCCAGGCCAAAATGGTTTGGCTTCCAGGTCACAGGTCAGATTTGTGATTCTGTTTCTTACCTGGTAAAAAGTTTCCAGGAAAACCAGGAGCTCCAGGGGGTCCGGGAGGTCCAGGAGCTCCAGGAACACCAAGCGCCTCCCTCTCTGCAGAAAGACCAGGTTTATATTCAGACACAAGAGAGCACCTTTTTGGTAGGTCGCCTGTAAGACTGTGACACTTACCAGTCATCAATCTAAGGACACGTTCAGCCACCTCCTGCGTGTTAAAGCTGTAGCTGCCATAGCCTGGAGCTCCTGAAGGTCCTGGTGGACCTGGAGGACCAGCAATGTATCTCCTCACGTCCTCTCCTGGAAACAAGTGATATGATTCATCACTTTCAGATTGTCATGAAACATTAATTTCCGTCTTCACCTTAAATGTTGTGTTTCTTCCATTGTAGTAGAAGTTACCCGTGTATCATCAGAGACCTACTCTGTAATAGGCTGATAATGTCATTGAGAGAGATGGAGCCAGGTGGACCTGGAGGACCAGGAGGGCCTGGGGCCCCATCATAACCTCTGCCTGAACCTGAAAGAGCAACAGTTACAGACTTTCACTCCCACGTCTTGTGTACCATCCCGTTGAGCTTTATCATGCGATTGGCCATACTGTGAATGTAGGCGATGACTCTGCTGGCGACATCATCAACCAGCCCGTCCACTGCATGCCCAGGTGCGCCCGGTGCCCCCGGAGGCCCAGGAGGTCCAACGAAGTACTCTCTGATGCCTCCACCTGATTGTCAAAGCAGATTTACTCAGCATTTTTTTTAATCCATATGTAGATACCAAGTTAAAACACCAGGTTCAAATACAGTTGCAAGCAGTGACAGAGTACAATAAAAGCTACAAGCAGCCATGCAGTTCAGCAGGGCGCCATGTCCAAAGCCAGGCTGAAAGCAATTTTTGCTTTTTGCAGCAACCCCCAGTGTTCAGGTGACGCTCATGAGGGGGCGACAAAGTCCAAGATTGTGGATTGGAAAATTCAATTTAATTCTATTTATACAGCGACAGATTGAAACAACAGTCGCCTCAAGGCGCAGAAAACAGAATCATGGCTCGGAAAATATTTAAACTTAAAGAATAACAAAGTGGTCATATGACAGCTGACAGCTGACAGTACAACCTTTCATGTCTTGGTCTTAAAATAATTGTTTTTTAATTATTGCAGCAACCTTTGTCAGCGTTGCAGAATGTTTTTGTACCATCATGAAATGTGATCCAAGTCCAAGTACCAAATTGGATTTTGACAAATGGTCTTACTTCCCATTTTCCCAACTTTGTGGCTGATTTATGTTAGCTGTGATGGATGAGGACATTTAAAAATAAAAAAATCTATACCCTAACATCTGTGAGGCTTGGCTCGAAGGTCATCTATCACAGTTTTGGTGAAGACTGGGTAAAACTGTAGCCTTTTCATTTGTCTTTAATTGAGAATGTCACTGATTTTGGATGCTTTAAAAAGATTCCAAGGTTTCGTCATTTGTATAAAGCGGTTCAAAGTTACATGCATAAACACAAGTCAAATTCTGGCCCATTGGTGGCGCTGGAGTGCTTGAGGTGCAGATGTGAAGCTTGGTGAAAAAAAAAAAAACAAGCAAAAAACCCCCCCAGAACATAATCAGGAACTTTTTGCTGGTCTGTGAGCCAAATTTGTTAATGTTTTTAAGTGCGTGTCATGGACTCCAGTGGCAGAGTCAAAGAAGAAGAATTTGATGGCGATGTATAAGAAAAGGGAAAAGCAGCGTGCCTGCACAGCTTTGCCAGTGCACAGCTTACTCTTAAGGAATTCTGCAATGCACGGGGTCAAACCAAGTGATCCACATCCAGGAGAATCTCTTCCAGGTGGACCGGGCGGTCCAGGTAGGCCTGGGGGGCAATGATTGAGCAAGCTACCTGGTGCAATAACATGAATTCCCAGAATGTCATTTACATATAGACAATAAGCTCAAATATCAATTTTAAAATATTTGCTAATAACAAGAACATGCTACATCTTCACCAAGAACGACGTGAGCGAGCAGCGGTAACGCTGGCCAAGTAGTGACACCGACTTCTACTGAGCCAGAAGTTGTATCGTGTGCTGAACTTTTTGCAACCAAAGGAGTCGCCCCCTGTTGGCTGTTCAAAGGAAAGCATGTTTGAAACATTCCTGTTTACTCTAACACTGTCAAACTCACACTGGAAAGGCTTTAAAGAAGCAAAAAGGATCATTTTGGTCCAAATGAGAAAGTGAGCAACGACTGCCTGAGGGTTCAGTACATTTGGGTTTGGCATGCTAGCAGCAGCAGCTAATCTGGCCTATGGCACAGACAAATAGGGTGTAAAGAAGAGCCTTCCTTTTATTTTTTCACACTGACCCTGGGACAAGTTACTTCCAATAATGTAAAACTGTGTGACCTGTTCTGTCCCACCTTTCTGTCCTCCCACTGAGAATCGGTGTGTCAGTTTTTATAGCATTCACCCTCTTCCCAACACATATACTAGGGATGAGTTTACCTGTGGAGACTCCTGGAATTCCCAGAGTGCCTGGATCTCCCATATCGCCTGTGAAAGGAAACATAAATCAAATTAAGGTAAATTAGAACCTTTTCTAAGTTGGAAGCACACAGACAGAAAAAACAACCAATGTGCAAACATAAAAAGGGAATGATATCGGAAAGCTCAATAAGCTGGAAAAATATTTGATTTTTAATTTACCTTTAGGTCCCGGTGGACCTTGAGGTCCAGGCTGACCAGGGAAACCTGCAATGAAAATCATTCGTATCCAATCAAAGCTTAACTGTTCATTACTGACCCTAGAAACGCCTCAGGGACACCTGAACAGATTGAGACAGTAAAAAGCGGCTGACATACCAACACCTGGGTCTCCGGGGCTTCCTGGAAGGCCTGGCTGTCCTGCTTCACCTGGAATATTACATTTTACATTTAGACTGTCTGTGAAAACCTGGAGTTTCTAAAGTACAATGCAGTTCCCTCACCTTGGTACCCTTGTGGTCCAGGGTCACCTAAGATGAAAGAATTATAGAAAACATTCAAACTGCAACAATGACCAGTAAATTTAATAAAACATTCAATCATCAATATTCATCTGGTCCTCTGCACCTACCCTGTGACCCTTTCTGGCCTGGGGGTCCTGGAGGTCCGGGTGGTCCAGCAAAAAAGGTTTCTGAGATACAAAATAAAGTGCACCAAATGTCATGCAAAGACAGCAGAGGGCGAATACAATGTGTTTTTGTCGTCAAAGAACTGTTCATTTGAAATTAGATTTCTTTTACCAACCTGATGTCGGCACAAAGCTCCCAGGCACTCCTTTCTCACCTGGAGGTCCAGGTTCACCAATGCCTGTGAGGGCACGAACACCATCACAGGTCAGTTTAAGACGGAGAAAAACAATCTGATGCTGCTAAAATGATCTTTTATGCTGATGATCTATTTATTTATCTTTCTGTCTGTGGAGAAGACTACTTACTTACCTGGTTCTCCAGGAGGACCTCTGGGTCCTGGAGGACCCTCTTTAGACTCACCTTAATGAAAGTGACATTTGCATAATCACAAGCTTAATTTAAGCCACAACGTTTGAAATATTCTTTGTATGTTGCATATAACTCGAAACATACCAGGAGGACCTTGAGGACCAGGTACTCCAGGAGGCCCTGGAGGTCCTGGTGGACCACGAGATCCACCCACTGAGGAAGTGTCTGTTAGGAAAGAAAACACAGAGGAAATATTATAATAACATGTTGTTGCTGACACTAGTACCAGATTTGGTTGTACTAAAATATTTCATAACGTTTATACTAGGCTCACCTGGCTCCCCCTTCTGCCCCCTCTCTCCCTTTTCTCCTTGTTCTCCCTTTGAACCTAAATGATTGTATCACAGGAAAACAATCAGTCCGCATTTTTATTCAATCTCAGCTGCTTAGCACTGGACAAAATAGCAGATTTACCTGGTTGTCCTGGGATGCCAGCAGGGCCAATTGGACCTGACAGACCAGGGGTTCCAGCAGGACCTGGAGGTCCAGCTGGTCCTGGAGGCCCAGGGATGGCCACAGTATCAGAGCCAACTATACACAAAAAGAAGATAGACTAAAACCATGTAAAGCTTTGCAAGACCAAAAATGAACTACATGTGGTTAGTATAACAAAACCTGCTGTTCTTACTTGGAGAAATGACTTTACCAGGTGGTCCCTGTTCACCTGGAAGGCAGCGTTATGTTAGAATTCATCAAGTACACAAGTATACAATCTAAACGCATCTCAACGGCTCCACCAGCTTTTGAGAAAACTATTCATTAGCGTTTCATATATTTAAGTATTAACAGAAAAAAGACCCCTTAATAACAAGTAACAGTATTTATTAATTTCTTTGAGGTTTTCAGGGAAACTTTGCCTCCACTTTTATTCATTAGCATAACGTTCATATGCTTTAAGGTTAAGAGCTCGAGATCTTCTGCCATATTGGTCCAAACTGTTTTCATTTTCACAGGAAATAAATAAACTAGACAGAAAAGACGACATTACCTTTACCACCAGGCTGGCCTGGAAAACCGGCAATACCTGAGACAAAAGATCACAAACACAAAAGCAAAAAATGAGAACGTAAATATGAAAATTTTCATCTGTAGCTCAGTTTTGGTACATATATTATCATACCTGGGGGTCCCTGCAACCCAGGGGTGCCTGGAATAAAAAACATGTTATTGTAAGGCTTAAGGGATGTTTTGGTAACAACATAGGACTTTTTGTGGATAGAGATTTGATACCTGGAGGACCGGCATCTCCAGGAACTCCGGGTGGTCCTCTGGCACCAGGAAGTCCTATTGAACCCGCTTCACCTACAATTTATACACAGATCTTTTATTCCATTTACAACACTGTCCACAGTTCTGTAGTCATTCAGTGTTTGTCCAAACGTCTTCTCACCTGTAATTCCTTTAGATCCCTTTAATCCTGGAGGACCTTGAGGTCCAGGCTGTCCGGGTTCACCTTCAACAAAATTAAAGAATTATGGTTTGAAGTTGACATTTTTCAGCCTTTTTTGCAGCTCACTAGAATTAGTTCTTGCTTTATTTTGTAATAGAATAACCATTTCTGGTTATTGACACCAAACTCAACATATAGATCTACTGCTAGGTTGCATTGTTTGACAACTTGGCTTGTCCATACACACATTTGGTAACTTCTGGCTCTCCTAACATGGTGAGCCAGAAGGTGGGCAAAATACCAACATGAAAAATGACTGTATTTTTATTTATTCTTAAAAATGCAGAGTGTCTTGAGGGAATCTGGGTGGGGCTAAAATCTAAAAAGAAAACAGCAGCGCACATCCAAAAGCATCTCCACACACCCACTGTTAAAATGCTGCCCCCTTGTGGGGACAGTTTTAGTTGGAGTCTATTAAGAAAACTGCGACAGTCTTTTTACCCTTTAGCTGTAAAAGGATGATGGGATTGTCACCCTGCCAGCAGGCGGGCATTGTGGTGACCTTGACCTTAAGTTCAGAGGTCAACGTTTCTGAAAATCTAAGATCTTAGAATATTTAATATTAGTTATGTGCTGTCATGTGTAACAGAATGACTGCATGGCCTATTATTGATCATAGTTGTGTGCTGAGACACACCTGCTGGTCCACGTGGTCCCCTCTCTCCATGGTCTCCTTTGATTCCCGGCAGCCCAGGTGTTCCTCGCTCCCCTGGGGCACAGACAGTGGAGAAAGGTGGCGTGATCAGAGAGCTGGTCAAAATGGATAAATGCTTATCCATTAAGCAGGTCAATGCATTTGGGTATGTGGACGTGGTTGAGATGACCTGCTGAAGATCAAGCCGAGCACCAGAATTAAGTAAAAAAAAGGGGATTCAAGTGATTTGGATCGTGCCAGGGCTGGTTGACAGGAAGCAACTCGTTACAACTGAGCCATGCAGAAGAGCCTCTCTGAATGCACAACACGCTGAACCTTATAGCAGATGGGCTGGAGCAGCAGAAGACCACATCGGGTGCAACTCCTGTGAACTAAGAACAGGAAACCAAGGCTGCAGTTCTCACACGCTCACCAAAACTGGACACCAGAAGATTGGAAGAACATTTCGCGATCTGGTGCCTTCTGCTGCGACATTTGAGCAGAGTCAGAATTTTGGAAATCAAAGCTCGGATCCATCCTGGCTCACACCGAAGGTTCAGGCTGCTGGTGGTGATGTAGCCGTGTGGGGGATAGTTTCTGGGCACCTTAGTGCCTGCTGAGCACGCCACAGTGTACCTGAGTATTGTTACTGAGCCTTTATGACCATATAAGAGCAACTGCATGATGGTGTCATCTTAACATGGACCAATATGTTAAATCTGTGAGATGAAGGATTAAAGCAGTTGTTAAAGCAAAAGGGAGTCCATCTTGGTATGAGCAAGGTATATCTAATAAAGTGGCCAATGAATGTACACATGGTCTATCGATTCTGGGTAATATTGTCACAACAACAGTCTCAGCATTCCTGTTTATACACCAGTCTAACAAACAGAAGAGAAACCTTGTACCTTTGGTTCCTGGAGGCCCTGCTTCCCCCTGGAATCCCTTTGCTCCAGGAGCACCTGAATACATTTTGACAGATTTAATGAAGAAAGGATTGTTGGTCGATACAAATCAACACTTTTAATATAGATGTGTGAAACTGAGTCTTTACCGGGACCTCCTGCGGCACCTGGCTCTCCTGAGGCACCTAAGGCATTTAAGAAAAACAGGCGTATAACTTCTAATTAGCATTTAACCTAAAACCTGCTAAATAAGACGTGTGATTCTTTTAATCTAAACTAAACCAGTCTGGTCTGATCATCACAAACTTTTTACCTTTTGGACCTGCAGGTCCAGCAATACCGGCAGGACCCGGTCGTCCTGGCTCACCGTGGAATCCTGTCAAAGCCAAAATCAAATCAATAAAACCTCTCGTCTGTTTAGCTTGCTGACATAATTGTGTATATTTTCAAACCTCTGTCTCCTTTGGCTCCAAAGCCAGGTGATCCAGGTTCTCCTCGGGGGCCCACCGGTCCTTCCCGACCCCTCTGACCTTGTGGTCCCTCAGCACCTGGTTCACCTGGACAAAAAAAGAGGAGGAGTCAGGGCTTATTGTCTTTATAGTGTTGTCTTTACAAAATTTATTAAAAATAAATATACCTGCACTTCCCTTTGGTCCCCTTGGTCCTTCCAACCCTGGGTGCCCGATCTGCCCAGGAAGACCTAAAGCAATAAGACATCAAAGAAGAAGTTAGTTTGTCGGCTCACCGGGGAGGAAACGCTACTTCCTGTTTGTTCTGAGGCTTACCTGGAGGGCCAAGGGTGCCAATATCACCTGCAACAAAACAAGTTTCAGCAGCCAGTTCCACATATTACACCACACATTCTCAGGTGTACCCACAAATACTCCTCACCTTTTTGTCCTAATGGCCCTGGGTCACCTGTAATGCAACAGCCAAGATGATAAATACAAACAAAAGATGAATTTCTAAATGATTTTAAAATGATTTCAAACATACCTTTAGTCCCTGGCTCTCCTCTCTCTCCTTTCAGAGTTTCTAAACCCAAATAAAGTGTTCAGTAGCTGTTAAATACCCAGAAACAGTTGAAGAAGGCTGATGAGCGCGTTACATTTTCACACCTCTTACAGATCCTGAGTGGAGCTCAGCCCTGATCAGCTGCTGTATGAGTCTTTCCAGCGAGGCCCTGTCCTGTACCAGGCTATTTCCCGTGCCTCCGCCTGCAGCATCCAGGTTGAGCCCGTTGTCGGAGTGGATGAGGGTTGAAGCGGCGCTCTTCTCAATTAATTCCACCCGCTCGGAAATTTTGTTGCCAGAAGAGGACGTCAAGTGACTGACTGACGCAGATCTGGTGATGGCTTCCAGAGCGTCCACGCGGCCTTTCAGACGTCTGACTTCTTCACCTGCGAGACAAGACGGAGGCTGGCAGGTAAACGTGTGCAGATCACTCTCACAGACCCTGTGATGGTGAATGCTCGAAAGGATTTTGCCATCTTACCCAAAGCAATGAGTCCGAAGAGTACGCTGAAGAGGAGCAGCAGGCTGAGCAGGAGCCCCAGGAGCCGCTGCCACCAGCTGCAGCAGGAGCAGAAGCCGAAACTGGATTGTTTTTTGTCTTTTATATGGATGTCTGAGAAACAAAGACATTTGTGATGTTTGGTCATACTGGATCTATTTTTACATACAAGAAAATATAAACCCGCGTTCTTTTTTTTAAACAGCCAGCAGGGGGCGCCGCCTGCTGTTGAAAATGAGTCAGATCGTACTAAAGCCTGGTTTTATTCAAATTAGTTTTATTTATATAGGGACAAATCACAAAAACAGTGCTTTATATTGTATAGTAGACCCCACAGTAATACATGCAGACGAAAAACCCAACAATCAAATGACCTCGATGGCAACAGTGGGAAGGAAAAACTCCCTTTTAACAGGAAGAAACCTCCAGCGGCCATCTGCTGCGATCATTTGGGGAGAAACAAATACAAGAGAGCCGAAGCTGCGATGCCTGAGAGGCCTCAGGCTTCATTGTTCAGTTAACGATGCTGCTGCTTGTTTTGTTAAAGATAATAATAAGTTATGACTTTTTTCCTTTCTGGTTTATTTATTAAAACATAATTAATCAACTTCAGATGGACTCGGAGACCTTCATACAGACCCAGGCTAGCAGGTCCCACTGCACATGTGAAGTGTGAGTTTACTAAGACTGCTAATATACCTGCATAGGTGGCTTTGTCTTTATGCCCAGCTTTCAGCGTTGACGCTACGACAGAAACAGAGACGACGTTAACAAATGCAAACCAGCCGTGTAATCTATGTGGCAGTTATTCAGCCTACATTCTGTTCCTCTGTCCACTGTGCTGAAGGATTTCAGTTTCTCAGTCTTCAGGGTGTCATCAGAGAATAACGCTGCAACACAGATCAATAACACCTGATCAACAATTAGACCTTCGGGAGGATGAATAAAAGAGGAGCGGTCTGAATCAGTTCATCAGCAGCGGGTTTGGTACAAAAGCCAAACGCAGCTGTGCTTTAGACATTTTATCTTCAGATTTAACCTCAAGAAAGCGAAGCTCAGATTTTTAGGTTGTGCTTATCTTCGATGTGTGTCATGTGTTTAAAAATCCACCAGAGCCGTTACCAGGTAAACTAGCAGGTGCAGCAGACATGAACTGCTTCCCGGTGTCTTTGGCCACGACGAGCCGCTCTGTCTGCTTCACTGGAGCCTTCTCCGTGAGCACAAACTTAAAGTCTTTCCTCGAGACCTCGTCATTGGCGGGGCTGCTGGGTCTCACTGTCAGACACAGGCGGCGAGACATTCGAGAGTGTCAGTGATGATCTGTGCCTAATAAAATGGCTAAAATCTTTTTCACAGCCAGCAGCTGGAGCGCTATCTTCGTCGTGTCCTCACCGGCGGCTGTGCTCGTTCCAGACGCGTTCTTCTGCACGCCGTAAACTGTGAAGAGACAGGAACATTTAACACTTCCTTTTGATGGAGAGGGAAAGCTGTGAGCTAATGTGTTCCGGTGACTGGATCAAGGATCAGTGCTTCACCTATGTGTGTGTTGGCTGCAGTGGGACTGCTCAGGTTATTCTGCACTCCGTACACTGGAGCTGAAACAGAGAGTCAAAGAGCGTCGTTATCCAGCGACAGCATGAAGCTCAGGACGTGAACGCCGCGCTGTAACACGGCGGGAAAAGGCTCACCGGAGCTGCCGTTCTGCACCGGAGACAGGCCGCCATTCACAGACGGAGAGCTGAGCGTCAGGTTGTTCTGAACTCCTGTACGTGACAGAACCGCCTCATTAGTCCGTCTGCCACAGACGGCACAGAAAAGGCTGAAAAGGCCTGCACACGTCTACGTGTTATATAAATGATGTTACATAAAACGTATTCGTTTTCTGACATACTTCTGGTGTGTCACAAAAGCAGGGACATGCATGCAGTATGTAATATACGGAGTGTGTTTTCACGCCCAGCAGCTGTAATAACCATCTGTCCATGTTTTCAGTATACAAAGGTTTACAAAAGCAGGTGAAAATTAATTAAAATTATAGCTTATTTTACCAGTTTTTTTCTTTTTCCTTCGATTTCCTGCATCATTTTGTTATTAAAAACAATGAAAAACACATAAAACCTTTTGTATGTTTTTCAGTTTTTTAACTAAAATGTATGTTTTTTTTAATGCTTGTAAAGTCTTTTTCTTTTTGTTTAAAATAAATGTAAAATAAGGTAAGTCTCTGATGATGTGCAATATTTAATATAAAACATTTACACATCTTCAGCTGCGGTTTGTTAAATACAGAACAAATAATGTTTGAACGGTGAATCTTTTCATTTTTCTTCACAGAAAATGTTGAACTTTGAGTTTTCAGGAAGGCGTCTCTGTTTTTACCCGTCTACATCACCATGGTAACTCATGCTGAACAGGCGAGCTGATCTGGAGCAGAAGTTTAACATTGCGTGGATTCACCATGTTTTATTTTGTATCTACAGCTGAAGGAATACCTCGGCAGATCCGTACAGAGCGTGAAGCGGCCAAATAAAGGAAGTTTGTGACCTCCGTGACGACACGCTGAGGCGTACTCAAGCCCTGCCTGTCACTCACCTGGCTGGTAGAGGCTGCTCATGTTGCTGTGGTTGGGGCTGTACATGCAGCTGCTCACAGACCCGCTCCACAGGCTGCCACACTGATCTACGAGGGAAGAAAGACGAGGAGAAATTCATCCACTGTATCCGCTGACCTCAGCTCCTCCTCACATGGCACACATGTTTGGGCCTCATTCAGCCCTTATTGCTCGGTTGCAGCACTGACACAGGTTGCATGGGCTGGATGTGATCCAGATGTCACATCTGACAATTATAAGCTGGACCTGCTGGTTGAGTTCCAGCAGTCAGATCCATCCTGGACCAACCCTCTCAATCCAGGCCGGCTGTTGCCCGTCTAAAGTGTGTGGAGGTGAACAACTCCTGAGCAAAGCATTCAGGTCTACCTGTGGCATCATCTCAGAGTTACACGAGTGACATGCTAAAGTGACCGAACCTGCGCCGGAGCTGTCAGGCAGGCTCCTGGGTTCCACGCTGGCCTTCTTGGGGATGGGCAGTGTGTTGTTAGGGGACTGGGTGGGGCTGGTGGAGCGGTTTCCTCTCAGCAGGCGCTTCACGTCGTCCAGCTCCGTCCCTGAAGCACAGGTACCGGTGCATTTGGACCAAACAGAGGATGATGACTGATGAACGAATGCGTTAGTGTTTGGATGTGTGATGGTGGGCGATACTCACAGCTTCCTGTAGGAGACGCACTCTGCAGCCGGACTCTGATCTCGCTCTCTGAAAGAAACCCAGACTAATCAGACCTTTAACCTTTGACCTTCAGGTTAAAACAAAACTGTGCCAATGTTTCATTTTTATTGTTCACGTGGTTTCAGTGGGCGTACCTCTGCTCTGAGTTCTCCCTCTAGTGACAGAAGTGGATGGTGCGCTTGAACTTCCTGTAAAAAAAAAACAACAAAAAAATCTTTTACAGCGGTCGGGAATGTGTAAACTCCAGCTTTTAATCTGAAATTCAAGCAGAAACTCACCATACTCTTTCCTGTTGTACTCTGGAGACGAGCTTGGACTCGAGCTTTCTGAAACAGAATTGTAGCGTCACCACAACCCGCCGCTGCTTCTGCTTCTGGGCTTTAACTACTAACACCTGCTGAAACACCAACACTGCAATTCCTCAAATGACCACTTGAGGCTTCTGGTCTCTATGGCGGTTCAAGGTTTCGTAACAAACTTGGAGGGGAGATGTTTTACCTCTTACAGCTGGATGCTGACATACTAAACGATATCTGGTCGACTTCACCTGAATCATTTTAATGCAACTAAACGAGCCTCCCTGTGAAATTACTCCCACATGACTGTGTGTGCTGACTGATTTCAGCTGGACAAATGATTGATTTTAACGTCTCAAAGCTAAAATAAAAAGTCTTTGGAGCTTAAAGAGAAAGTGACCGGACATCTTTGAGTTTGTTGAAGACGTTTCACCTCGCACCCGAGAAGCTTCTTCACTTAAAATAAATGTGAAAGTTATTTCCGGCTAAAATAAATAATTATTTTAGCCGTTTAGCTTCATTCACTCGTATTCATTGAGCCTGGCTGATATCTCAGTAATATAAGTAATTATAAATAATTCAAATTTCACTTATGACTGCTTATTGACCTTTGACCCTCACCGTCAAAGGCCTGTGACAGCGCCGCCGTCATGGTGGTGATGCTCCTCCTCTCCTTTGAAGCAGGTGAAGAAGTGAATGCAGAGGATGAGGAGCCCCTCTTCGCCTCCCCTGATCTTCCTGAGCTGTAGCCGGGCTTGTTCACTGTGGACACTGTCACGGCGCCCAAACCTCCTTCCCTTTTCCCCCCTTCTCTGCCGCCGCTTCCTGCACTGTAGGACATGTTTGAGGAGCCTGCAGCAGCCCTGACCCCTGACCCCGACGCCTCCGAAACCAGAGAGCCTTCGCCTGAAGACGCAGCAGAGGAAGCTCCTACAGAGGTGCCCTCGCCAGATGTAGTCGCGCCTGAGCCTCCTGGTGGAGCCCCACCACCTGACCCACTGACGCCCGGTGACGGATCACCTGAAGGCAAAGAGACTGAAGACAAGCGGCTTAGTTAAAACTAAATTAATATTTTTTTTTCCCTCTTTAATCTTTGTTTTTCTTGTCATCGGTTCAGTAATTTATCAAACTGTCTGCCTGCCGGGACCAAACTGCAAGACCCAACTGGCAGAGTTCATATTTGACCTTAAATTTAAAGACAAGTAACAGCATTCCTCAGATTATCCTCCGCTTCCCTCCCTGTGTCTCAGCATGCTTTATCACTGTATGCCATTAACGCCCTGCAGCCTCAGGTGTGATTTATGCCAGCCCACAGCAGGTGCTGCCCACAGTAATCGTCTGTCTTTCTATTAAAAATGATCAGCTGTCAGCTGCCGCCGACCAGCCTGCTCCAGGAACACCGCGCCATCCTTTCCAGTCTGCACAGGGAACGTTTATGAAGATGTGTCAGGTCTTTCTTTAGCTTCACAGCTCACAGTCGTGCTGCTGTGGTTCAGTTTCACAGACTTCATGTTCCTCAGGTTAACGCGTCGCCTGTGCACGAGTTGCCGGCTCGAACAACCAGAAAACACTGTGTCGTGAACAAAGTGAAGCATTTAGCTTCACCAGCACAAGTAGGACATTAATGTGGCAGCAGCTACACATGCTTTGTCGGGCAGGTACTGCTCCAAGAAACAAGATCGTGATTTCTGAGGCTCAAGTTTGGATTTGGATGAGCCGAGAGCTTCCGTGTCGGCGTCTGTGGTGCGATGAGAGTGTCCAACCTCGCCAGATGTTCGAGTTTATCCTTCAGCTGGAGGATTTTTGAATCTCAAACATTGTGAAAGATGTGGCGGTGAATTTATGTCTCATAAATCTTCAGTCTGGTTCAATTCGAGCCACGACACGAGTCTGTTGTGGGGTTCTGTGCCAGGGCAACAACTGGGTGAGCCGCTGAAATCTTGTTAACTGAAAGTCTGAAAAGTTGATTTTGGTGAACGGAACGAACTTTCTGGGGCTTCCTGGACGACTGAGCATCGAAACATTGACTGAAAGCTGACTCCCCTTTTGTACGTATTTCTGTAAACCAGCTTTTGGTGACTTGTGGCCACTTGGAGGCGACAGAAACGAGACAACAAACAACATTTTGTTTCTTCACAGAAAGTTTTTGTTTTGACACTTTCACATGTTCAAGTGTGCAAAAAATAAAGGAAAAAGATGAAGACTGTGCTAAAGGAGAGGGGCTACTAATTCTAAACCAATAAAAACATATTATAATGATAAATGTGTGATAACTATTTGAACTACAGGATAAAAAATTTTTTTTCTTATTCTTTTGTCTCCAAGTGGAGAAAATGAGTCTAAAAGCCATCTTTTTCTATTCCTGTGACCAAATTATGAGTGACGTGTTCGATGTGATTTGTTTGAATCGATAATGACTTTGGATTAAAATCGATTTATATCCACGTCAAAGCTGCAAAAACATCTACACTTACTTGGCGATGTCAGTCGAGCAGTCTTTGGTGGTTTTCTGAATGCTGTGAAGAAATATTTAGTCGTTAATACATCGTCTCTTGTGCTCTGATGTTCTCACATCACACCTTTCCTGTGCATTCACATTCACAGTACATGATAAATATATTATTAGCTGTGATTTGATTAAACTCTCTGGTCCCACCTTTGTTATCGCCGCCGCCGCCTGAGCCGACCGTCCTCGCTGCTGTCCACCTGTCCATCCAACGCTGACTGCTGCAACAACAGACATGCTGCTGCAGTCAGTCCACAACAAAGCAGCTCTCGTATTGTGTGAGCGATGAAAGACCACAACTCGTAAAAAGGTCGATTTTCTTACAGCGAAGTGGACTTTGTTGCACGCCCGAGGCCGTGTTTGCACACCGATATCTCTCTGAGCTCGTGTTTCTCTGCTTTGTGTCTCTGGTGGAAAAAGCTCTTTGGAATGATTGAAAGAGCGGCTGAAGCTCTGCAGAAAGGACGCAGCTCTTTGTTCTCCTGATAAATGTGGCTTTGCTTTTAACAGATGGGCCCGAATGTAGAAAAACAGTCCTCAACAAAACTGAAGCCGGTCTGAGGTTTCACTCATCAAAGGTCTATCTAGCAGGCCAACAAATGGACCAAAAACACCTGAAATCTGAACTAAAAGTATTTATGAGCTTCCAAAATGAATGCTGAAAACAAACCACTGTGGGCCCTCTGACGTCAGGAGCACCGAGCACAGAAACAAACAGGATAGCAAACACAGAGAAAGGCACAAGGAGCTCTGGGAGAGCGACGAGACCATTCATACAGAGAAAAGACGGTAATCAGTCACACGGGGCGGGGGCTCAGAGAAGAGACACAGGTAGAAACAGTCAGGAAATCAAAAACAGGAAGTCACGGGACTACAGGAGACTCAAGGAAGGGTGCCTATCAAAGACAGGAAGTGGAAACCTGGAGGACAAAGGTACAATCCCAGACAGCATCATCAAAACTAAAAAAAAAAAACCTCAGTAAGGACTCAGGTCAGCTGATCCGTGTGTCGCGTTAAAGAGACGTTAACTGAAGTTAGAGTAGGGTCGGGCCGTACTTTCACAAGATGGCGCGCTGAGTAGGGCTGGGACAACGCGTCGACGCAATCGATTACGTCGACGCGTAAAATACGTCAACGTAAAAAATTTGCGTCGATGCGTCATCACTTTCAAAAAAACACATGAGGGTAGCTTGTAGCGGTAACATGTGGACTTAAACCACGCCCCCCGAACACGCAGTTCTACAGTATGGGGATATTTTAACCGAACAGGAAGTGATTCAGTCTTTGCCAGCTTTTTAAGGATGAAATGGCCGATCATAAAACGACCGTAAGTTTTCAACTTTTTTACTAACGCTGGTTTTTACCCTTTAATTCATCCAGACACCCCCCACGTAGACACACACTCAGAGATAAACACCCAACCTCCGTAAGCAGTATCAAAGCAGTAACATATATCATTAGATTAATCGA
>VURO01019172.1:0-11462 GCA_015108175.1 Pelvicachromis taeniatus
GAAAAGTTCAAACATCTATTTAAAAACTCAAAGACAAGGAGGCCCAGGCTGACAAGTGTCTGACTCCACAGAAGACTTGTTAAGACATAAGTGTCATTCACAGATGTAACTTGAGAAGACCTGATGCCTGCATGCACTGCATGTTCCCATGCCCTCTTAAATTAGAGGGTATGCAGTTTCTGTTCAACCAAAGGGTTTTGCCGGTGTGAGCCTGGCAACATAAAAGCCCTCCAGAGCCCTCTGCAGCCCCCAACGCGCTACCAGAAGACGGAGGAGCCTCAAGCATCCCGGAGGTCGGAATGTCAGGAATGTCTAAAGACGCAAGTCTCACCAGGGTGATCTCACACCCACGATGACCCCCCCCCCTTCTACACACGAACACACAAACGAAATCTCCCACCCAACATGTGCGTCCTCCTCCTTTCACAAACACAACTGAACCACGCACCTCCTTGCTCTCTCTCGCTGAGCCTTGTTTAACTGGGCTGACAGAAAGAAGATCAACACCTTTTCAGAGAGATAATTTGTTTCCTTGCAGCTGGGAGTGGGGTGGGGGGTGTGCGTCTCTATTTATGCCCCTGACACAGCTTTAATTGCCTTTCAACAAGGTGATGCAGTGACACACGGCCACATTAGCTCACAATTTAAGATGCACCAGGTGGAAAACAGTTGCAGAGGCAGGAGGATCCACAATTCCTCTTATGACTTGGGAAAGTTCTCAGCTAACCTACGATTTATCACAAAGAAACATTAGAGTGACATCAAGCATCAAGTTAGCCACGCATTGAAAAATACTTACGATAATAGAGGTTAGGCCTATTAAGACTCCAGTTATTTCTTGGCTTTATGACCCAATAATGCCACAGGGTATGACGAGTGGTCCCGCTGGCAAAGATAAAATGTATGTTTACATTTTTCTTTGTTCTATCTGACTCAGTTCATGCAGGAAGGCACCCGCTAGCTCACTGTTTGTTTTACTGTTCCTGCAACAACAGAGGAAACTGCAGCTTGGCCAACATCTTACAGCCCTGTGCATGAGTCATGCGGAGAGATGACTGATCAGAGGCGCAAGGGATTATTGGGCCACAGACCTGCTGCCAGTCACCTTTAGTGTCAGCTTTCTCGGTAGAGAGTCGCCATCGACCACACAGGATTTTCACCTGAGACCACTTCTGCCACTCTTGTCTGCATTTGCATGGCAACACTGGGACGCAAATGATGCTGCACAGAGTTTTGGTTATTTTGGCTCTTGTTGATGTGATCAGAGCTACTTGTTTTAACAGAGATTGTGGTCTACATTCCCCACACCTTCTCGAGTTCACTGTTCAATTTCTCTCACTTCCTCTTGCTAAAAGTAAAAACAAACAAAAAAATAAATCTCTCAATAAGTAGTTGAAGAAAAAGTGAAGGAGTACCTTCAATATAATACAGACTATGGAGAATATCTCATGAGCGTGTGAGAAGCTGGGGGCTAAAAAAATGACTTGAGGATGGATGTGGAATTTACAGTTTTGAGTCACCACCTTATATAGACTGTGTAAACCTTAACACACACACACACACACACACACACACACACACACACACACACACACACACACACACACACACACACACACACACGTAATCTAAAAGATTCTAAACATTATAACTAACTGCTGAACCTAAAATTGGATCTTTCCCCTTTGATGAGCAGGGTGTGAGCATACACTTTGTCTGAATCTTTACGCAGCAGCGCATAACCACGCAGTCAACCACCTACAGACACGACACCCCACCTCATACCCCGACGGACACGCGCGCACATGTACGCGGAAACAAGCACAGAGATAGTCGCTATGAAGTGTAGGTCATCTGATAGTTATTACTCTAGGGTTACTGTAATCCACCGACTTGTCCTACTGACTGCGTTTTAAGGAGCTGCTCTGTCCCGTGCGAGCAAACACGCAAACGCACACTTAATTGGATGACATACCCACAAAGAGGGGGAAAAAAAAAACCCCAAACACACAAAACAAAAACACATCCACTCATTCATAATCAAAATAATTGGACAACCTCTAGTTCGCGTCACAGTCTGATAAGCAGGTCACTTCAGTGTGTAGTCCTTCACTTTGAATACAAATCCCTTTTCGGGCAAAATTTGTCACGCCTGCTCACTCACACGGCCCCGTTCATTCATTATGGGGGCACAACCAGGTTTTTCCACAGTCACGAGGGGGGTACTCCCCCCCACCACCACCAAATAACTTGTGAACTTTCCTCTACCCCCCATCTTAGATAGATTATTTGCCTTTGCGAGAATCAGCTTTAACATCCGCTCGACTTGGGGTAAACACCCCACGTGTTTCGGTCTGAGATAGTGTTTTTAGATGAGGTGCGTGAAAATTTGGGTAAACGTTGCTGTCGCCGTGCCAAATTTGGTTGGCAATGGGTTGTTGTACATTAAATGCAAAATAAAAATGATGTCCTTGGAATACTGCGTTATTTAAAGAAAAATCCATTACCTGCATGAATAATACAACGCGCACGCCTACAGAAAATATAAGACGAACAACTTTGTTCAGCAGATGAGGCAGGTGTCGCCTATGCAAAGGAAATAAAGGGATGGAGGAAATAAATGGCACCTACAATGAAACCATGCTGAAGGAGCCAAGGTTATCCGCCGACTGCTTACCTGCTCGGACTTCGCCCTGCCTGGTAACACAAAAGCGTTACAAAAAAAAAAAGACCTAAAATAATGAACACAAGTGCAAATGTTCTCCTGATTCCCACTAACGCCGATATCCGTCTGTCTTCAAGTATTCCACCGCCGACAGGTTAAAGACGCAGGGGGCTGTGCGCTGCGGGCTGTTTTCGGCTCCAGCCGGGTATGCTGCTGCTGCTGTTGCACTGTGCAGAGGTGGAGTGCTGGAGCGCAGCCCTCTGCAGCAACGTGGGGGAGAGCACCGGGAGGTGGGAGGAGCTCCTAACCAACCAGCCTGCCTGCTGCCTGCCATGCAGTCGGCCCAGTGACCACACTCCTGCTGGCTTACAGAATATACAAGTGTATATATACTTTTTATTTATTAAAAATACACAGCCCAACTTCCCCTAGTGTTAAACTTTAAGCTTCAGGCTGCAAATGATGCTTACTACTTTGTGGCTCCAAGGTCCACTTGCTGGTGCAAGTTTATTCTGAAAGCACTGAGACTGGATCAAGAGATCCTTTGAAGTGAAGAGAGTGGATCAACACAAGTTTCTCTAGGGTTTTGTTGCCCCCACCCTTTTTCCTGCCACCCCCAGGACTGCGCCTGCTTCTGTTCATCATGGTGACAGAGTAATAGAAAAACACTGCTGCTGCTACTGAGCCTGGCTGGACCCCTGCTGGTTTCCATTACTGGCAGCAAAGCTCAGGGACTGACAAACACAGTCAGTGTGGATGAACTCAGTCATCCATAGAGATTAACCTTTTAACTGAGTGTGTCCTCTAACATCTAATCAAGAAATGATATTGAAACGAGCAATTAACGCTTGTCTCCTGACTATTTTAAAAAGAAAGTACTGTTCAAAACAACATCAGAATTTGTTTTTTGAAGATTTAATGTTGGCTTCTGTAGCAGGACATAAATAAAGCAAAGGAGACAGGCTCTGATGACGCCTCGAAAAACCTAAGAAAAAAACCTCAACAGTTCTCAATCTGTCAAACCTCAAATCCAAGGATCCAATTGATCTGATCTATTGCTTGTGAAGGACACATCCATGAATATGAATTGATTGGACACAGACCCTTGCAGTATCCTGAAACTCACCAAGGATTTATAGTAGAGCTAAGACAATCAGCATAAGTGGCAGAGTGGTGTCTGGATCCAGGAAAAGGGATATCTTTTACATGACCACCTGTTGAATTTGGAAAGAGTTGCAATCCTCTCAAGAGGATTAAGACTTTGTTGCATTTCATCTATTTCTGGCAGCACAGCACATGTAATAATTCTGCTAATGGGGTAATTCAGATTGGTGCGTTGCATAAGAGCACTGGATAATGTGTGAGAAGCTTCTAGGCACATTCAGCTATTAGACATGGCCCAGGCAACAGTGCATTGCACAAAAATGTGTAGTTTTTTTTCGTTTGTTATATGAAATTCATACAGGAGGTGGTACATGTTGTTCCTGTACTGAAGTATATCTGTGCTGAGAATCTTCATTAGCTTCATGCAGTGTCATTTTGCAAAGTCACAGGAGGAAAGGCTGTCATATAAAACTGAGATACTGTGGGAACATCCAAATGAGAGGAACACAGCAGACGGATAGGGCCGCTCAGAAACACTACAGTACTAGAAGAAGTTTTCCACACAACATTTCTGAATAACAAGTGTGTGAGGAAATGTAATTTCCCCAAATTCTTCCTAATTCACATACATCCAAGCAGAAACTTATAAATGAAGTCAAGCAGATGTATCAAAAAAAAAAAAGAAAAAAGGATGAGGATAATTGGAGTTCCTCTAATGACCACATGAGGCAGGTCCCAAAAGCACGTCATTCTTCCTGAGACTACTGTGTTAAAATGCCCAAATTTACAACAGGAATTAACATGTTTACAGCCTGGTACAAAAAAAAGTTGGTTTCTACAGCCAATTTATCCCCGTTGTTATTAGGGGTTAATTTACTTATAACTCGCTAACTTGAATTTTATTA
This sequence comes from Pelvicachromis taeniatus, assembly GCA_015108175.1. Lineage (NCBI taxonomy): Eukaryota > Metazoa > Chordata > Actinopteri > Cichliformes > Cichlidae > Pelvicachromis > Pelvicachromis taeniatus. The sequence goes on from VURO01019172.1 coordinate 4,675, forward strand.
AGTCTTAATGCTAAGCATTACTGAGGGGTGTGGCTCCTTGAGTGCCCAGTGAAAAACAAAGTACATCTCATGACTCAGTAGCTCAAGGCAGCTTGAATCAATTGTTTTCTGTGTGACTTTATCAGTCTCTAACATCGCCGTGGAGGAATCTTGGCTTGTTATTTCCAAAATTGCTTCAGTTTATTGAGGCTTGAGGGCTTTAATTCGAGGCCTGGCCACAGCATTTCAACCAGTTTAAGGTCTGGACTTTGACTGGGCCACTGCAACACCTTGATTCTTTTCTTTTTCAGCCATTCTGCTGTTGACCTGCCAATGTGCTGGGATCATTGTCCTGTTGTGTGACCCAGTTTCAGCCACGTTTGTTCAGATGCAGCTCTGTGCTGCAACGCTCGCTTTAGACAAACGTTCTCCTGGCAATTCTTCCAAACTTGTTCAGTCTCTTTTCTAATTGTGCTGTTGTGAACGTTCATATTTAACATGATAACTAATGCCTGAGATGGGGTTTTTTTTTCAGTTTCTCTGATAATTGCATGGTCTTACCTTGAAGGTAAATTTGCTGGGACATCCACTTGTAGGGATACTGTAGCATTGTGTTAACACACACCTGAAACCTGCAGACCAGCAAACTTGGACCACCATACTGGCAAAACCTCTGCTCTTACAGAGGTGCCCACACCAGCTGATAATCAGTTAGTTAAGTGTATTTATTAGTAGCACCTGGCTGTGACTTACCTTCTTGATTCCTATAGAAACAAGATATGAGTGACCTTAGTCTGTGTAAAACTTTCTTTTTGCACTGTATAGAGTCTTATGTTATTTCCACTAAAGTATACTATGTCTCAATGAAATGTACAATAAATTGTGTATTCCTTATTACTGATAACCTAAAGGTGCTATGAGTTTGCTCATGTTGCATTTCCGTGTGCTGGCATGAATGTTGGGAGTGAGTACCATATGCCCCATAAAGCATTTTTAGCTGCTCAACTTTTACAATATTGCCATAAATTATGAAGAAAGCCAAAGCCAGTTAATGGTAATTTGGCTGGTGTGAAGGACTTCTGCCATACTAGCCACACTGTTAAAATAGCAGTTTGTTGGCATGCTGTAGGCTGCACTGAGTTTGTGTATGCAGCTCAGGAGACTCAGATGGAGGTAACGTCCCTGTTCGCTGCGACAAAAGGATGCTGTTGGAAAAGAGCCAGTCACACATAGCCCAGGTCCCAGCCACAGATACAACCCAAGGATAGTGAAATATGAGCATGGCCCTGACACCTCTGTATGATGTATGTTGTTTTCCCTCCTGATGTCCCTTTACTTTTACACCATCATCACTTCCACACAGGTACAGAATAAATGAATTACAATAACTCTGTAATGCTAATGTCAGTGCATTTTTATATGCAGGGAAAAATGGATTTAGGCTTTAAACACACACATAGTGTCCAATCCGCTGCTGGAAATAACACCACTCTACCTGCTCTCGCTTCCCTGTGAATTATTAAAGGGGCAATCCTTTAAAATTAAATTCACAGAGAAGATAAGTGGGTTTTAATGCAAAGTAGCAAGAAATAGAAGGAAATAGAAGAAATAGTCTTCTGGTAATTAAAGACATTACTGAGGTCAGACAGAAACAGCACAGTTGTGGTCCACTGTCAGTCCTGATAAGTAGAGTGATAATAAAGTAGACTATACAGCTAAGAAGCTCCCAGTTTTACATTAATGCTCTGCAGAGTGAATTACTAGGCTTTAAAATAAAAGAGATAATGTGAAAGCTGTTCCTATTATTCAGCTAGAAAGCCAGTCCAAATCGAATATTCTATAAAATGTATGTCATCTTATTAGGTTTTCTTCTTTTAATACATAGACAGACATGTATGTATGGTGCCAAGGAAAATTGGAAATAGGTGCATTTTTTGGGGGAAGCTAACTAGCTTTAAAGTCAATATTTATTCTGAGCCAAGCTTTCTTGTCATTTCTTTAAGCAGTCTTCAGGAATAGTTCAATCAGATGCTTTCCAATGGAGCCTTTCTTCATTTTTACAACATCCTGAACACCACCGGCTATAATGTAGCCCCAAACCATGACAGTGTCTCTAGAATGTTTTGCAGATGGCTGCAGACACTCACTGTTGTACCTCTATTCTGACTGCCTCCATACACATCTATGACGATTTGCACCAGAAATTTGAAACTGTTGCCAATAAATTGGTACCTCTCAGCCTTTTCTCCCTGTTTCCCTTCCTTAAGAATGGTTTCTTGACAGTTACCCAGTGAACAGTAGATGGATCAATTGAAGGTTTGAATAGATCTCTCAGGTCTTATGTTAGGTCTGCGCCTGATTTTCTTATTTCTTATAGATATGATTTTCAGGTGCTGTTCATCTGCTGTTTTTTCAGGCCTCCTCGTGTTTTTAAGGTCACACTGCACAGTATATTCAGATATGCCAAGTTGTCTGCTAATAGCTCACTGGGGAATCACCTTGTTGGTCCAAAAATACTTTTTATGTCTATCAAAATGTGTTATTATTGTAATTTTTTAATAACTTCAACTAAAGAAATGGGAAGAAATTATAAGCTTTTGCGACAGGCTGCTAGTAACAAAGTGCCTAAAGATACAATTGAGTTAGGTGTCCTGTTTATACTTGAGTGCTTCATAGGTCAGTGTTTAGTGGTTTAAGAATCGAACAAAAAAAAAGAAATCACTCTGCAAATGATCCGGTACAAGGCTGAGACTGGAAATAAGTGGAAAGGCAGCCAGTGTCCAAAGAAAAAGATTGAAAGTCATTCAGAAAGCCTGGAGAACTATTGCTTAATCTCCTAGGACCTGCTGTCCACATATGTGGACATCACATTTTGGCTTGTAGAGCAAATAATGTCCTCGTAAGTGGATACCAGGCATCCACTTACGAGGACATTATACTGCCACTGTTCTATCAAAATTTAAAACGAATGTTCTCATATGTGGATATAATTATTCTCAGAAACTACATCAGGTAAAAAGATAATTCTTTGTTTTTACATTCACCAGGTCCCAATCAGTCCAAATAGCAAAGAGGAATTAAAAATGCATGCCATGAAAGAATTCGGGTCTTAGGAGGTTTAGAGCACTTTTAGCACTTTAAACCACATGTAAAAAATGAAGAGGGTTAACTGAAGACTTGCACAGCACTGTACATTTCCTCATCATAATTGTCCTACGTAATACAGAATGTTTTAAATTATCAAGACCACATTTCCTGCTCTTCCAAAAGAAAGAGAAAAACAAAAACAAAAAAATATCAAAAATAGATCAACACTTTTTTTAAACTCCAACTTCAGGCCGGTTGTTAAAATGTCGACTTGCATTCCTTTAAGTATGTAGTGCAGTGACTAACTCTGTGTAGAATAAGGAGCATAGTTTGTACAGACAAACAGAATGTATCTTGTATTTTGTGGGTATTTCAGTGTGGAATGGGTTGTTTCCTGTAAATATGTAAGGGACATGCAGACATTTAAGTTAGGAAAATAAATGATCCAAGCATAAATGTGGTTCTCCAGATTGTCAGACCCATACATGGTATTATGTGTTGGTATTATGTTCTCATTGGCATTTTCATTGTAGAATTGTATGACCTGCAATTTAATCATTCAGCGGTTCATTCAACTAGTACATTTTCAAAAAGTTAATGTGTTTGTATCCCGTCTTCATTGCTCTCCAAAGCCCCACTTTTTCGATTATTGATGGTCCTGCTTGTAAAATGGCAATTACTGCTGTGCTTATTGATGCTTTTTGCGGTGTGACAACACATCCGCTTGATCAGTTATGACCCACATCGCAAGTTCCCTGAAGATGCATTCAGTGCTGCCCCTCCACAGCTCTGCTGGCATTCAGCCCCAAAGCGAGTGGGGAATAGTTAAAACAAAAGCGCTACATATCAAATTACATGCTTACACGAACTTAATGAGATGCTGTTTTGGTCATTTCCCATGCTATTCAGTACATGTGAGCGGGCACAGTTTTTTGCTAATTGTGAAGCCTTTTCACATTACACAAATACCCTAGCCAAAAGGAAAGGTTCAGAGCTTTTGCCCTCTCGCTCAGTTTGTTTGAGCTAATTCACAAACCAGGTATTGTGCTGCTCAGGTTTCTGTCTGTTCCTGAGTGTCACTTCCTATTACCACAGGAGGCCCCATAAAAAGATATCCTGTCACAACGCCAAAAGGTCTTTGTTTGCATTTGGCCTGCATGTGAAGATTACGCTTTAAGCCAGTCACTGGAACCATTCGACTTTTCATTTGAAACTCTATACTTCCCTCTGATTTCCCTCAGCTGAAAATAAAACTACATTTAAAAAAAAAAAGTGAAATTGGAACATTTTCAACAGGTGCTTGAAAAGAAATGATGAAAGAATGGAGAAACCTCTGTTTGCAGTCAGTCTGTTTACTGCTTGTCGGAAACACTACACAGAGAGAGAGGGGCACCGGGTCCCTTAGGACTCGCTTTATTCTCTACAGGTTGTCCCTCTTAAAACCTGAGCATTCAAAGGTATCCCCCTTGTGTAACCGTATGCCTCTGAGACCCAGGCAGCAGGAATTAATGGTGTGTTCAAAGGAGAGGTGGGTGTCTGATTTATAGTGCCTTGTGAGTTGCCATAGCATTCGTGCAGATGAGTTGGTGTAGTTTGGAATGCAAAGGTAATGCAAGGCAGAGCCACACCTCACACACAAACACACACATACGTTACACACAGATGAAAACAATATGCACAAACCCACTCTGTAAACTCTTCTATCAGCTACACAGTCACATTTCTCTGCTGCGTCCTTGGAAGCATTCCTATACCTGTCCTTACAGGCCGACTATCTGATTATGAAACAAATTAAACACGGAGACATTTCAGAACACATCATTTGTCGATCGAGATGGGGGGAATTTCTTACATAATCTCAATGCAATTTACCCTGGTTACTCATCATAACACAAGTCAGAGGATATACTGTAGCCTATAGTGTGGCCAAGCCTTTACAATGGTACTTATGTAATCCAGGACAATCTGTGACCTTAGATTCAAAAGACTGCTGATGAGACAGATTTAAACCCATGATTTTCTACACAAATCATAGGTCATACAATTAGGCTGAAAGGCTGTGTTCAAAAACAACTTTTCACTCCATAATGTACTTCCACTTTCCCCACAGAGAGGAAGCTAAAAGAAAAAAAAAAGAAGCACGGGAGCAGTTGTTGCAAAAGGTCAAACATGATCAGATAATTGTCACAGAGGAAACTAGCGGGCCTGTAGTGTAGTGGTTTACACACTTGCCCGACAAGTGAAAGATCACCATTTTGCAAATCCCTATTGGTTGCATCAGGATGGGCATCTGGCCATTTGTAGTTAAGTTTAATTGTTCTTCAGGGCTTGATTTACTTTTATTCATTAAGGTTTCATAGTTCCAGATGCTGATTGTTTTTTTTTTGTTTTTTTTATGTTTTCTTGTATTCTGTGTTCTCAGTTCCCATTTTGGTTACTGTTTGTTTCCTGTGAGATTTTGTTCCCCTTCCTGTGTCAAGTTCTCCATGTTCAGTGTTTTCAGTTATCCCGTTCTTGATTTATTTTAATAGTAATTTGTCTCTTGTACCTTGCAATTACTTTTACTTCCTTGTCTTGTTTCAATTCATTTTAGCTGTGTCTTATCACCCTCTTTTGTCCACTTCCCTTGATTTACCTCACATGTATGTTTAAAGCCTCAGTTTGCCTTAGTTTTTTTGCAGAATCATTCTGTTTTATCTATTTCTTCTTCAGTATGTGATCTCAGTACAGTTTTTTTTTCCTCAGTGGAGTTTATAATGTATAATTATTTTCCTCACTACAATATAGGTTGTAGAATAAAAAATAAAATGTGGTCCTTAGCAGGTCCTAAATTTGATAAATACAACCACAAAAGTACTATAATACATGGCACATGATCTGATGAGGACCAGATTAATTTAATGTCCTGATATAAAAAAAAAACCTTAGAATTGAAATAGGGTGTATTTTCTTATAAGCATGACTGTGATTTTCATGAACTAGTGAGCTGGTTAACATGAATGTGCCAAAAGCCATACAAACACTATAAATATATAGGTGCACTGCAAAGATCATAATAAAAGGTTACAATAAATACTGATATGGTTTCCTGCTAAGTTTTGCTTTTGCATCTGTGATTGGTAGATATTTGTGGGTTTTGTGGAATTTAAAGGCATCAGACTGACCAAAATTTGAGCCAGCGTTGTTCATAGCATGACATTTTAATAAAACCTTATGGTAATATGGTAATTTAAATCAAAGTATTGCAAATCCTGCTGCTTTGCAGTTCTCTGGGTCTATATTTGAGGCATCCCAGTTTGGTTAAAATCAATTTTGCATTTGCTGGCTAATCAGAAATCATCCTGCAATATTGCATAATTTAAATGATAAATCTACATGGAATACTAACAAGAAGCATTTAAAATGTTGTACGGTTATTCAGAGAAAGTGTGAAGTCACTTTCAGTCTCACTGAAAGCTGACAGATTTTTGCAGTCAGGCAGACATATCAGGAGTTTAGTTTTTGATTTGACTCACAGACGCACAACTATTGACCTGTTTGTCCTGGGGCGCTGTTCTGCTTGAATACCTAACACAAATAAACACAAACATGAATGTTAATATAGTTTTCACAGATGTACACACACACACACACACACACACACACACACACACACACACACACACACAGTTCAAAGTTTTAATTGTTGAAGTGGGATTTTAAGACAGAACCAACAATTTTTT
>VURO01019175.1:0-25383 GCA_015108175.1 Pelvicachromis taeniatus
CGATATCGTGGATAGCTGCTGCCATAAAATTGAGCTCTTTACAACAAACGCTCTCAGTCGCCGTTGCAATTGGCAGCAGTTTCCACATAGACACCAGTAGTTTCCCCCCCACTCTCGCGTCCTTGTGTGACAGATTGTTTTCATCTTCATCTAAACTAAGTCCCGGTTGACCATCGTCATCCTCTCTCTCGTTTTGCTCTGGTTCAAACTGGAAAGGTTGAACAGAAGCCATTTCCAGTGCACTGCTAACTGTAAACTTCATGCGGTTCAACTATCTGACGTCACTACCCAGAGTGCATTGAGAAGTAAATAACAATGGCGTCCTCCTGGTAAATCGGTTTTATATAAAATGTGCTTAAAAGGAAAACATTTCGCGTATTTTAATGCCACGTATATATTATTGAAAGCACAGCACATATTTTAGTCCAAACTTGTCATAATAGTCGGGGTTCCCTTTAACTTGCTTGATAAGTAGGCGCTCACTACAAAAACGCACAGGTTGCGCTTTAAAATAGTGACAACGCCTAACAGCACTTGTTTGTCTTGTTTAGCTTCACACTATATCGTATCGTGCTGCTAAACTTCTTGTGCCATTCGGGTGTTTTGGTTTTTCTTCCCAGGACTCATTCGTGGGTTTTCCTCCTTACTAAACATCGATGTTTTGATTTTGCGTGAACAACAGCGTGGTGGCGATTCCCACGCTCTGTAGCATTTAGCTCATCAATTAACAATCCAAATTTACCCTGCTGTACCTCAGGTACTGGAACTGGAAGAAGGAAAAGGACTAATAGAACCAAATCTAATCCTGCCCCCGCAGATAGAAAAAAATAAATAAATAAATGATGACAGCAGTATCCATAAGCTGCCAACACACATGACACAGCCAGCCTACTGAGATGCTAAAAACACAAACTATTACAATCTCAGAGTTCAAAAACTCTCTAAAATAAGAGGCAGTTTAATTTTCTACATATCTCATTCAGTAAAAACATGGCACAGTGGAATCCAGCTCTGTGGACTAATGCAAATCAATTTGGCAGTTCTCTAGACAAATCAGTATGGGAGGCCCTTGCAATAAATCACTGCTTGCTACTGAGAGGGCAAGCATAAATATCCACTAAACACATTTTAATGACAGGCACACTCATGGCTTAGTGACTGCCATTAAGCAGAGTCATTAGGAAGTAAAGAAAACCAGCCCGCTACTTAATGAATAAATGAAGCTGGCAGATGTTTTGGATTGACAAACCACTTTTACAGATAAATGTTTCACTGCAATTTGTGCTTTTATGTTAACCCGCGGTGGTAATTGTTTTGTGAAGTCTCTTTTATTGCCTGTTGCTACACCACAAATTTCCTTTTGGGGTGTATTAAAACGCCCCGTGACCTGCTGGCTACAATTTCCCTCCGAAGGGAAAGATCTCGGGACGTTTGTCTAAGAAGCCGACAAGCAGGCGAGCAATGTAGATCTCTGCCGCTGCTGCAACCCTTCTCAACCCTTTTCTCCTGGAGCAATGAATTCCTCCCTGCTTATTTTTAATTCAGTAAACCGCACTGTAGCCACTACATGCATATAAAACTGTAGATGCTTACTGCCTGGAAAACATAGCTGAATAGCTCCCCCCACTGCAGCACCGATGTAACTGCAGTCAGCAGGGGCGCAGAGCAGGGCAACAGCAGGAAAAAAAGCTGCTGAGAGGAAGTCAGATAATATTTGGACTGGAACACACTATTTAAAAAGGGAAAAGGGTGTGTGTGTGTGTGTGTGTGTGTGTGTGTGTGTGAGTGTGAGTGTGAGTGAGTGAGTGAGAGAGAGAGAGAGAGACAGAGAGAGAGAGAGAAAGAGAGAGCTGGGGCCCACAGGGAAATGGGAAGACAAAAAGATGAGTGGGTGGTTGAGAGCACATAAAAGGAGTAAATTTGGAAATGGAGAAGAGTAATGTTGCAACATAGTCTGTGTGTGCATGCAAGATGGAGAGAAAGACTCTATTCTTTTGCTTTTCTTCAGCGCCTTGAGAGACACCTACACATACATTCAATATATGTACGCAAAAACAACTGCACTCACGTTGGATAGCGCGGAAACGTGGTCCAAAGGAAGGTGAGGAGCCCGAACCCAAATCAGGAGAGTTCCGCCTCTTCTCCAGGCCTGGGGATGCCTGCACCGTAATTTTATGGATGAAATCTGAAACACACACACAACAGGATGTCAGACGTTCATACAGTCAAGAAATGTCAGCTGTTTTCAAGGTTGCAACATTTTTCTTAGCTTCCTTATTTCTCTAAAGTAGCCTAGAGTTTGCTGTTGTAGAAATCCAGTGTTACATAAATTGTACAGTATTTCATTGCATATCGATAAAACGTGGGAGCTGAAGCAGACTTTAGCTGTCACACCTTCCACAGTCAACTTGTGCACTGTGTTTCTGACCACTTGCTATTATAAATCTGTTAAATGTTTGAATAATATATCCCCCACATTCTTTCAAAAATTCTTTCGGTGGAAACATTTGATACGTGTAAAAGATGACATTGTTCAACTTCAATAGGATCTAGTGAAATAAAAGTTAAGTAATTACAGTAATGGTATTATTATGCCTTCTTAAATGAATCAATAAATCATTCAATCAACAGACACACATTAAGCTATTTGAGAGCCGCTGAAGTAACAAAAATACTGAACTACAGATAAGTAGACCAACAGCAAGACGTAGCAATAGAGCTCAACACTGACTGTCCAATTTTTTCAGGACTCGAGTTACAGAAGCAAATTTTCCATAAATGTTCTCTGTTGATATTTCGGGATCCTTAGATAAAGAGTTTTCAGCATTGAACCAAGCCAACCAGCTATGAAAGGACTCGTGACCATAAAAATATTTGATCTAGATAAAAAATAAATAAAAAAAAGAAAATGTCCAAAAAGGTCAAGGCACAAGACTGTTGAAATAATTACTTTTTAAAGTGAAGGAACTACTCATCCCTGCAACCCACAAATCCCAAATTCCACAGCAAACCACTTTCAAACCTCTTGAATTGAATCCTTTTCATTAGCTTTGTATAACAGCTTTTAATACATTTTGCAGTTTGTGGTGTGTGTAAAGTATAGCTTTGTTACTGACATGGTACAAGTTCTTTGTTTCTGACTGCAATCACTGTTCTCACAGTTTCTGAAGTTTGCCCAGCTCACTATGCAACCTAATATTTGTGGTTAAAACATGGTTACACGGTTACACCTTCACCAATCACAAACGTTTTTGTTTTGATTCAGGATTGTGGGTAGAGTAGTTCTTACGAGAAAAAAAACAAGGTTGATATCATAGAGACTTGTGGGTTTGTTTGTTTTTTGTTTTTTTTTTTGTTTTTTTTACAGGGGCATATATGGTTTCATAATCTCACAGCTCGCATTAACTCTACTTTAGGTGCTTACAACATTATGGCTGCAGAACACAAATAGGATCAATGATGAGTTTTTATCTAGGCAGAGACATAACTGGAGGATTTACAAAAGACCTTACTCTTTACATGTATCAAGCATTAAGGAAGCTACTAGTAGCAACGGCTAAGCAGAAGTTGAACTTTGCTGCAGATAAATACCAACTGCTAATACTGAGCAACACAACCATTGTTGTTCTAATGAATTAAACACTGAAAACATCCATTTCCTATTTTCAGTCCTTATTTTTATCGTTGACTTTCTAAATTCAGTCCCTTTCATTTCTGGACTGTGCACTCACATTGATGAGTGCTAGTGCATGCTAACTGAGATTAAACTATCTAGCTAATTTAGCACATGAGGCAGTTAGCTTTAGCTAGTTAGCAAAACTAATGATTTTTATATAGAATAACTTATGTAGTCGATAGACATGGAAAATAGGTGTATATGTTAAAAGCAGGATGGATTATTTATACTGTTACTATCCTAAAAATGTCACATTTATCAAATTATCGCAAATCAGTTACCAATCTTGCTAGTGCTCAACTTGCTAAGGCACCCTATTTGTTAAAAAGTTGTAAACACAAAGCAGCTTAGTGAAGATTATATGTTAACATTTTGTATTTTTGAAATGTTATGATTTACATTTTTTACTTTCATTTTTTTTTTTTAACACAGCTACAAAGTATCCCATGCTTTACTTTCTCTGATATTTTTTAATATCTGTGTACGTGGGGAAAAAATAGCCCAAAAAGGACACATAAGTATTTTCCATCTACTGAACCCCCCACCACAATATATATGTTACTGCAGGGTATAAAGTGCAAGCGTAATATAGGATGAAGAAAAACACAATAATAATATTGGTGGAAAAAAGAAAAAAAAAACAAAGAGAAAGGGATTCAGGCACATACTGTAAGAAGGAAAATAAAAACACTGGCCAGGGAGCTAGAGAGGAAAAGGAGCAAGACAAAATGGGTGAGGAAGGTATGCTTAAAAAGAAAGAGGGAGAGAGAGGCACAGAGTGAGAGCAAGAAAGTGAGAGAGGTCAGCCGGCAGTCTGTCCATGGACAGGAAGTGTCGAGGCGTGGTTGGCTAACTCACCCCTCTCATCAACCCCCCACCACTACCACCACATCACCGCCCTGCTGCTGCTGGGAAAGGCCTAACCACAACACACACACACACACACACACACACATACACAGCGCACATTTATGCATGCTTGCTCAGCCCAAAATACATGCTTTGAAACACTTGATGTGAACTGCTGGAGACTGTGTGACTTTGTGATAGCTCAGGACAAGAAACGGCAGTCAGGTGAGCAAGAGGAGAAAAAGAGGAGGGCAAAGTGAATCCTGGTCAGTGTAGATATCAGCAAGTCAGACATATGATCCACCTTTAAAGAATTTTTTTTTTTTAAAGATGGGGAAGGGGCTGCTGAAGACATGATTTAAAAAGGACAAAGTTTGCATAACAGCAGAAAACTGCACCCATCTGCAACCTCTCTTTCAAAAATGTCAATCTTTACATGAGTTCAGCCCCTATAGCAATTTTCCAAGGAGCTACAAAAATACCAGTCGTGCCACAAAAACTCTCTCACTTCCTTCTCACTGCTCTCTTGCATGGGTTTTTTTTTTTGGACTGTTGTTATTTTTTGCTAGTTGAGACTCTGACCAAGAAATCGAGTCTGATCTCTGAGATAACAAATCAAAGGCAGATAAAATAGACAGACAGATAGATATAAGCAAATGCACCTTGGGGCATGCTGATCTTCTCGCCATTCTTGGACTTGAGTTTGTGCTTCTTGAAGGTCCCCTTCCTCTTCTTGACATTAGGTTTCTCCTGGTTCTGGTTAAAGTGGAGTATGAGGAGGCTGAGCTCACGCTCGAACACATCTTGCTCCCACTGGGCCAGCTGTTGCTCGCGCTGCCGCAGGAACTCTTCGTGAGATTTCTGCTCCAGAGCCGCTCGCTTTAGCTCCTCTTCACGGCATCGCAGCTCCTGATGGAGGGCACAAAGACAAGTGAAAGAAAGTATTTAGAAGTGGATTCATATATCAGCAGGTCTTGTGTGTGTGACTGAGGTTATGCAAATTTACAGTTTAATGAAACTAAATTCTGAGAACATTGGTAGCAGTGAAAGCTGTTATTATGCATGATGACTCACAGCTGCTGTTTGACATTTTATTTGATTCTCCACCAGGGATACTAGACTGAGCTTAAATGTGCTGCTAAGAACACGGTTAAAGGGGCTGGGTGACCCCCAGGTCACATAAAAATGGGAGAATAACAAAGAATGGCAAGAAACCTCAGCCACTGGGGCTCTTAGAGTTAGGGTACTTTATCCCCTGAAGCAAACAATATTGTTGCTTAGGATTTTGGTTGTCCCAAGCTGTGGGATCTGCTCAAGCAGCGGAGTTGAAAAGCCCACCTCTGATGAGGCTGCGCTAAAAAACAAAAATCCTACTATAATCCTGTTGTCATAAACAACTGAGGGCTTCGTCTTTTCCTCCTACTGTCAGGTAGGAGGAAAAGACGAAGCCCTCAGTCAATCGATGTTGAAGGGTGGAGCTGTCAGGCTCGATTGTCGAATATATCCACTATCTCTCCTCTGCACATTTCCAAACCATCTCAACCTGAGCTGTTCGTTTCTAATACTGTCCATTCTGGTCACTCCGAATTAAAATCTTAACATCTTCAACCAGCCACCTCCGGCTCGGGCTCCTGTGCCACTGTCCTCGAACCACACGCCACAGCGGACTGCTATCCCTTTGTCACAAATCACCACTGACACTCGTCTCCACCCACTCCACACTGCCTGCTCTGTTTTTCATCTCACTTTTGCAGTGTCCATTTCTTTGGATGGCTAACTCCAAGTATTTAAACTCACTGAATGAAGTAACAAACTTACTGCCCCCAAAAGGCCAATTCTGAGCCAGAATAAATCTCCAGCTGATGGTGTGTTGAACCATAATAAATCAACGAAACACATTAAAATAAAAAACTGCAAAGAAATGTCAACATGAACATTAACCCTGATCATGTGGTTAATGAAACATGTTCAGTTAAATGTCAGGAATGGACTCAGCTTTGTGGATGACTTCATTTTAATATCAGTATCATCAAGAAAGAAACCCAGACCTCCTGTTATCATTTACATTTTCTAAATCAGAAGCTAGCCTTGGTAAGGGCATGGGCTTAGTAATTAAAGTTGGGGGACTCTAACCTTCTCTTTAGCCCGGAGTTCATCAAACATGTCCTGGATCTCCAGTTTCCAGTCCTCCTGCAAGGAGTGGAACGAATCCTGCGGCATCTCTTCCTTCACCTGCTGCTCCAAGGCCATCAGCTGGGCCAGGATGGAACTGAAATTGGGTCTGCGATGGGGGTCCTGGTCCCAGCACTCTGCCACACATACAGTGAGTCACAAGGATGCAATTAGTGCTACACCAAAGTGACATGCATATGTGGCTGTCCAGACGTAATAGACCAATCAGAAATACAGAGCTATTAGAAGTGTTATGGTTGGGGAAAAGATCAGAGGTTATTTTTCCTTACAATAAGAGGACAAATGTACTCATTTCTAGGACAGCTTCACTTCTTTTGAGCATTTTCTTAAAATCAAGGGACCTGAATGTCCCTCATTCATTAATTCTAATCCTCAGATAAAATAAAAATAAAAATAAAAAAGGAGAATTTCATCATGCTATTGAATGCCGTCGCCTGAGATTTTAAGACTTAAAATTAGGTCAGATAACTACATGAGACGTATATCTATGCACTCATTACATGCGAAACTGAACGAGTAACCTGCAAAGCGTCTAATTTTTATTTACACGTGTTTCCAGCACTTTGTGTGAGCACAATTTAGAGTCAAGCTGATCACTTATTCCAAGTGTCGTGCTTAATTAACTTGCTGTGGGGAGTTTTGCATAATTTGCTTCTAAACTTTAGGCATTACAAGAAGATCAAAAACCAATCCGATAATTAATTAATCCTCTGAGGTGGCTACTGGTTGTTTTGTGCACTGATCCTGACTTAGGAAAAAAAAACAAAAACAAAAAAATGACAAACTGACATCAAGGGAAAGGGAATCCAAGTGTCTACTTTTCTGGACCAGCTGGTAGCTTGACAGCAAGCACCCAGGTGGCATTTCTTCTTAACTTAAAAACTAAAAAACAGAAGACAAATGGGCACAAATGTATTGCGTAAGATGGCTTCTGCATAAAACGCTTCCTCTCAATGGCCATGTTATTGACAGTACGTAGGGGTTTGGGGAAATGGAAAAGAACACGTGTTCGAGACAGCAACCTGATGTCACGCAAAAGTCCTGTCACACCATTGAATTGAAAGCAACAATTTGAAGCGATTGCAGGATTGTACCACCTGACATAAGCTGCGCAAACGGCTCGGGGCACGTGGAAGGGATGGGCAGGGTGAGCTTGTTGACGGCGACTCCATAGGCGACAGCGAGTCCATCAATCCCTCTGTAGGGTGCCTCTCCTGTTAGCAGCTCCCACAGGAGAACACCATAGCTGAGGGGAAACAAGCCAGATAACAAGGCATGACACAGTAAGCTCGAGCCAAAATTAGACACAGGATGTTGGAACACTTCATTATGTTTACACTCCATATAGCACTTATATTTAAAACAATTTCTATGTGATATCAACCAAATTACTGTAGTATTTATACAGTAAACAAACCTCTAGGCTTGTGTGTTAAAATGAGAACGATTTGTTTTTTCCCCCCCAAGCCGCCATGTGAGAATGTTTTTCTATCTGGAAGCTGTTAATGCAAACTACATTTTATTTATCTAACAGGGATTGTATACTGATCAAAACAAAAAGAAAAAGAAGAAAGAAGAAAAAAAAAAAACCTCACACATAAACTAAGAACTAGGGTGTAGCGGACTGGTATTTACAAGCAACCCCTACTCCAAAACAGTTGACTTGGAGTGTAAAATATTAAAAAAAAATTATTACAGATTGGAGTGATTTGCAAATCTCATAAACCCATATTTATTCACAACAGAACACAGAAAACACATCAATCTGGGAAAATATATTAATTTAAGAAAAAGGATATTGTTATATCTGCTTTTATGATTTTATTTTGAATTTGATGACAGTCTCAAAAAAGTTGGCACAGAGCTATGTTTCCCTCTGTGCCACATATCCTCTTCTTTTAACAACACTCTTTAAATACCTGAACTGACAAACTGACAAGACCAACTGCTGGACTTTTGGGGGAGGAATGTTGTAATCTTACTCACAGTGATGACACCAACCAAACAATGTCCCTGTGGGTTTGGAGTCTATGCATGAGGTAAAAGGCAGACCGGCAACCTGTTCAGGAGTAACACATTCACGCCTGCAGGCAATTTAGAATCGGCAGTTAACCAAACATGCATCTTTGGACTCCAGAACAAGAAACTCCAGAAAGGAGCAAGCAGAGCAGTGAACCCACACAGCATAGGCGAACTCTTCCCTGGTCTTCCGATGAGATGCTCTACAACTTGAGCTACACTTACACTAAGTGGGATATGAGCTTTCAGAAAACGGATGGATTGCTGTCAATTAGGCAGAGACGGCATTAAAAGTCATATTTTAATCTTGTGTCCCCAGACAACCTACTCCCTGCTGCAGCTTGGAGTAGACAGGAAGAGAAGTGGAGCAATCTTGAAGGAGGAGCATGTAAACGGTGTTGTGGATAAGGTGGTATAATTCATCTATTTTGACCAGCAGTGGATAACGCGGTTTGTGGGTGAATGAAGAACGCAGCTAGCTGCAAGAACTATTGTGAAGTGCAGGACAGACTGAACATCGCCACCTCGAACACACCTTGCGGCAAACACGTTGCGCAAATAGAACACAAAATTATTTAAAGAATAATTGAGTAAAAATATATTTTAGTTTCAATAATTCAATACAAATTCAATATAAATGACTTGCAAATCAGTGCATTCTGTTTTAATCTACATTTTACACAGGTTCTTAACATTTCAGGAAAAAAGGTAAGAAGAAGGTAAGATGCTAACTTTCAAATTCGGGTCATCTTTCATTCCAATTCATGCTTTGTACACCAAAGATTATCTTTTATACCTTTCTCTATGACAGCGGTGACAGAGAACCAAGAGGTCTTTGTGCAGTGAAATATTTCTGCTTGATGAAACACGTGCTAACATAGCACTGTGAACTCATGCATGCAAGACTTGTGCAAACACATGTACACAAAGACACACAGGACTTTTGAGCCCACACAATGGGATCAGCCCTGTGTCCTAAGAAGATGAAGTGTGGCGCAGGACTTGGATCTTCCACACTGTCAATTAGCCCTCGCCCGGACCTGACTGAACACACACTGGAGGCTCGCTAAGTGGAGAGCGCAGGCCGCAGCCTTTTTTTATTTAGTTCTTTAATTACAACTTCCACACACTGTGACTGTGCAGAAACGCCGCTCGCCGGCTCGCCCCGAAGCGGTCGTCGTCTGCGCATGGTGGCTTTGGAGACGAGCGGCCGTAGACAGATGAGAAAGAATACAAAAACAAAGATTAGCTTTCATTTTTTCACAGCGGGCTGCCTACTGGGCTGCCTATTCGCTCGTTTCACCGGTTTCCAGATTCTGCAGTGATTGCTGTGAAATTCACTTTGTGTAGGTGTGCTGTTGATAGACAAAGGATATGGAAACTAAGAGGATGTGAACGTGTGACAAAAAAAACTTTTAATAAAAGACGTGTTGTAAATATGGCTCCCCTTATTTGATCCCCTTAAGGATGGAGAAAAAGGTTTTCTGCCTGCTGAGCTGGTTTCATATATGCTCTGTCCAAATCTACAGGATTACAATTACACCACAGCACATTAGAGTTATCGTGCTTTTTTGTTAATGTTCTTTTATAGTTTTATCTGTTGCTCAGTGAAAACGTCCCTGCTGCCTTATTCCAAATGCAAATTCATATACTGTGCACTTCAATCACAAATCCCCTCTCAACAAATCACACAGTTGTTTAAGGCATTATTATAAAACCACAAGCCATAATCAAGGGACTCTGTGTAGATGTGGCCCCACACACACACACACACACACACACACACAAAGCTATTCCCAGATAAAGGGCTGTGGTTAGGTCGGGTGTGTGGCCTCCTTCTCCGTCTATACTGGAGACAATGGGACAGTGTGCAGCACACATGTCCCACAACAAAGCACAGAGCAGCTTTTTGAAGAGACGCCATCACATGGTCGTGGCAGCATTGCTGCAATCCATCACTCTGTCCCTCCATCTCTTCATCACAGAGTCTCCCACCATCACGTCTCTGTTCTTTCACCCTCTAATTCTACCCCATCACTTTGTCCTTTGGACGACAAGTCTACATACACACAAAGCTTCAAACAACCAATTTCAAATTCTTCAACAGTACCAATGCCAAGAGAAAACATGTAGAAGATCGTGGGTCCACTTAATGTACACAAATTATTATTATTATTATTATTATTATTATTATTATGAAACTGGAATAGTAAGCACTCAGTATAGTTACAGCTACGATGATTAAATTGATAATGATTTCAAGGATTTTGATATATCTAAAGTCTCCTTATACACCTTTTCTTTTACCAGTTTATTTCTTGCTGGAGTTTGCTTGAAGCTTCATTAGCTAAGCTTGGCATGAAGACTGTAAAAAGTGGAAACGGCTAGCCAGGAACAATGCCACTTAATTAACAATAAGATTTAGCCATGGTGGTGGGTGGACGCTATAAACTTTCCACAAAGCAAGGCTGGCCGCTTCCCTATCCTGTTCTCCTTTGTTGCTAAGCTAATAGCCTTCAGGCCTTCCTTTACATATAAATATATGAGTGAGAGTGGTTTCCCCTAGACTGGGTGCTTTGGGAGGATGGGTGTTACTCTTCACCTTTAGTTTTAAACAAAACAACACTTGTCAAGAAGCTTTTCTTGCACTTAGAGTTGGCCAACAAGTTGCAAGAGTCATCAACTCCAGTAACACCATCCTCTCCTCAGCTACTCCCTTCCCTCTCACAGGGAATCTGGAGAAACAAGCCTGGCCATGAATGATTGCAAAATGCAGGCGAGACTGTGACACAGTGTGAAAAAGGTGCACTTTTTTTGGTAAATAAATCAGTTTTTCATTTTCTTTTTTGTGTGAGTAGGCTGGATCCACAAGGCAGTGGTGGCAGACAATCTCTTGTTAATTTAATCATCTGCAAGAAAGGAAAGAATCATATTTGATCGAATGTAAAACTAAGGTGTTGAGAATTACATCATCTTTTCTCCCAGGCCACAGTATTTTAATAACAAACTGTATATAGGGACACAGACTCAATGACTTACCTCCAGACATCACTGCCTTTGGAGAACGTGGAGGACTTGATGACTTCCGGGGCCATCCAGGCGTAGGTGCCAGCGGTGCTCATCTTTGTGGTCTTGTGCCATTCTCTTGCCAGGCCAAAGTCTGTAATCTTCAACGTCAACCCCTCCATACATTCATTTTCTATGGGCTCAGCCAGAAGAACTTCAGGAAGTGGATGTAGATGGTAGGTAGAAAGGAAAGAGTGGGGGGAGGAGACAAATTACGTTTTTAATATGCAAGTAGAGAAATGTGTTTTGCTTAAAAGTCAATGAAATGCATCGCTGCAAAGATGCATATTGCACTTGTCTTACTATTGGCAGGGAAAAAAATAAATGTCACAGTAAACTGAGCAATGTCCCCAGTACACACATTCACAGTTTCTTTTTCACTTCCTCTTCCTCTTGGCCTCTAAAATTCAAGTAGACAAAAATAATTTGCTTCAATTTGACTAATCGATGGTACTACTTAAAGCTCTACCTAGTTAAACTGGCAGTGGTAGGTGATTGGCAGCATATATAATATAATTTAGTTAGCATGTCAAGCTGATCGTGTGCACGAGTGGGAGCAGGGCCAGACCGTCTCCACCCTCAGCTGAACTGGCTCGACATGTTGGTCACATGAGGAAATGTACAGAGGAAGCACCATTTCTGAAACAAATGTGTTCAGCGACTCCAATAAAGATGTCCTTCTTTTAGGAGCTATTATGACATCCAAATCAAAAGTCTTCTAGCTTCTCTCTCTTTCTTTTTTTTTTAACCACGTGTCCCCCGATTACATTTTTTAACTTCAAACTAGCCTATTAGCAAAATCACCACTGCATTTCTTAAGCTAGCTCAATAACAATTATCACATTTAGTCAGCTAGCTCCTGTTGGCTAAAGCAGTAGCAACTATATTTTATATAAACTGTTTTAATAACAGTTAATAATATACACTTTCAACAACATCAAACCTCTGTAACTGCTGAGCCTCGGGCAACTACCAAATGGGTTTTCACAAAGTCAAATACATAAAAAATACAAAATTGTTCTGTATAACCAGCTAATGTTAGCTACAGCCACTTCACTTTGATACTAATACAAATGTTACCTATTAAGAATTACTGGCTTCTTTTATATGTACTGCATTTTATGCAGCTTCTTATTGCCTAATTCAGAATGACTTTTTCTGAAATCACTCACTACTCACTGTATAGCGGCCTGGGTAGTGTGAGTTCGCCATTATGCATAGTTAGTATTGCGGTACCCTGTAAAAACCATTTATCTCTGTTGGATATTGTATCCCACATAGATTTCTGAAAACCGACTCAAATACCCATTTCTTTTATGATGCTTTTGCCTAACGTGGATTAGTTTTAAAAGGTGCAGAGAGGAATGATAAAAATCTTCAGCTTATCAGATGAAGGGCAGCATTTAAAAATACCTTTGCAAGATATTTATTTGCATAAATTCAACTTCACCTTTAAAGAGAAAAGAAACTACTTTCATCTTACTGCCCTTGCACACAGAATAGCATCACAACAGCTCACAGTGTGCACCCATCTCAACTGCACAAACAAATATTGCTGCAATATTGCAAGTAAACCTTAAAAATCAGATCTTTTTTTCCCCATTTCATTCACAAAAGAAATAAGCAGATTTTCCTGACATCTATTGTGTGTAGTTATTTATTCACTGTTTATGCTCTGCCCAACTCTGGTCAGATGATTGTTGTTTCCAAACACGAGTGCAACCAACAGGGAGGTGGCAGAGTGCCCTCTGTTAGGAAGACTGTGCAACATTAATACTCATAATTTTATCATTTTTCTTTTTTAATTTTCACTTATCGGATGTTACAAATGCTGATACTGATAGTTCGGCAAAAAGCTAACGTCGGATGATAATATCAGACTGCTAGTAATGTCAGCCTGCTGATAAATTGGTCGGGCTCTATTAAAAAAAAAACCTTATCTTTGGTTTGGTCAGTTGTAATTTGGTACAAGAGGGAAAGCTTCCAGTGGGTTCCTGTTTTTGTTCTCCCACCAGTGCCCAGACATGGACTCTCAAGTAAATAAGGTAATACACTTTCCTGCCAATCTTACATGAACTTATTTAATATAAGGCAACGCTACTCCCCCTTATTGTATTTATCATAGTTCTGCTCATACATACTTTGGCAAACATTTATGTGTAAAGGCTTGGGTAAAAGTGTTGGTGTAAAGAAGCTGCTTGTTGAGTCATGTCCCTTTTCGGTGTCCTCTCCAGGGTGTTTGGACAAATGCTTCCCCGAGGTCCAAACACCATTTAAAGGCTCTGGGAGAGGCGATGGGTTAGGAGAGGAGAGTGTGGGGAATTTCTGTACATGGATTTTTGGTGTCTTCATAATGCTATTAAGGTTTAAGTTTAAAATATAAAATATTTTATTAATATTAGAAAATGGTCAAATGTATATACTTATTTACTAAAGTGTGTGTTAGATATAAATGGTGGAATTTGGTAAACTCACCTGTGAGTAAATACTGGTTAAGTCCATTAATAGCTGAGCGTGTTTAAGGCTGCCATTTGTCATTAGACAGGTGACTAATTTTGTTGCAATCAATTATATCATATGTAGACAATAAACACGTCTTGCTTCCACTGTACTCTGCCTCAGCCTTCATCTCCACTGTAAATCCAGCCACAAAAGGCCGCTTTGTTACAAAAAAAAAAACAAAAACAAAAACCCACCCATTTCACTGGGCTCTAATATTTAAAACCTAAAATTGCCAGTAAATTGCTTCAATTACATTTTGGATTTCTAAATTATCTGAAACTTTGTCTTTTTTTAATATAAACATATTAACATGCAGTGATCTAAAGGTCTTTTAGGTCTCTGTTTCACACAAGTTCTTCTTTACTTATGCACACCTGACAATGTTGGTAGAAAACTGTGTACTTATTGTTAATGCCTGTGTGTGTGTATAATGACTCATTTATTATAATGACTCTATGTGTGCACACATAGAGTATGGTCAGCATGAGGATATTATATTTTCTACAAGCATGAATCTGAGGTATCGTTTGGCTTTAGGCCGGGAGGAAGGTGCTCAAACATAAAAAAGCAACCCTATTATCTAACCTTAGAAGCTGTGCATAATTGCATGCAGTATAACTATAATAGAATTTAAAACACTCACTAATGCACACCTTTTCACCTACACATTCCCAGATGACTGCCCCTCCCTGAGCCTGGTTCTGCCGGAGGTTTCTTCCTGTTAAAGGGGAGTTTTTCCTTCCCACTGTTGCCAAAGTGCTTGCTCATAGGGGGTCATATGATTGTTGGGTTTTTCACTGTATGTATTATTTTAGGGTGTACCTTACAATGTAAAGCGCCTTGAGGCAACTGTTATTGTGATTTGGCGCTATATAAATAAAATTGAATTGAAACTGAATTGAATAGAACTGTGCATACTGGGATTGTGTGAAACTCTACAGACGTGATGGGTTCTACTATTGAAATATTATCACTTTGACTCGGCTAGAGTAAAAGCACAAAATATAAAATGCAATAAGTTCAATATTTTGTTAAGCAGTCAGTGTCAGAAAATCTTGCAGCACTGGAAGCCTCGCCAGGCAGGTTTCAATGAAAACAGAATATAAAAGCTGAGGATTTCTGTCGCTGCAGTGTGACTCTGTATCACATGTCTCAGTGAGATCGGCAGCCGTGCCTCTCTTCCCCTTTGCTGGCAGAGTGGGCATCGCTTAGGGCAAGGCTGGCTGTCAAGCTCAGGGAGGAGAAGCAGCAAAGAATTTCACTTATTATAGGGAAGTAAGACTCCAACTATTTGCAGTCACTTTCCGACTCTCTGGGCTCGGCTCTTTCCCTTTTTTCCCCCTCGACTTCACTGAAAAATCTATTTTCTCTTCCCTCTGTTTTCTTTATCCACAAATATATGAATTTTTATCATTTTCCAGACATAACTGACTTTTGCCCTCCCTCTCTCCGTCTCTTTTGTTCAGACATCCTGTGCTGTGCCTCGTAGCCCAGAGGCAGCAAGTTTGACGTCACAAAGGAATGCATCACAAGAGGTTGTGTTGTCTGCTCTGTGTGTGCGAACATTGAAGGGAGTAGGAGACACGGTTCTTTCATAATGTACTTGCACAACAAATTGTGCTCCCTGGTCATAGAGACACCATCCACAGCTGTGTATATTTTGTCCATTCTGTCTGTAAAATGACGGTAGGTACTAAGCAAGACAATAAGTTCAGGCTTTCACTTTGAATTCTCAGCAGCGTGTCTTTTATTCTTATACACTGAAAGCTTTTTAAATTGGGGGGGGGGGGGCTTTAAAAGCACGTCGACCACCAACTTTTTGCTTTGCTATCGACTTCTGCCTCACTAAGAAGCCCCAAACAATGAAGTAGCAAAAGCCAACAGCCAAAACAAAACAAAAAACACTCTACTGCTGCACATTTGACCTTTCTGCAGAAAATCAATTTCTGTCCATTCTTTGCCTGAGTCACTGCTTCTGTCAATTCCACGGGGAGGGGGGTGGGCTGGTATTTACTGCAACAGGCCCTGATCCCTTGCTCTACTTCTTTTGTCCTACTGCTGGTCAGCGTCTAGTGAAAACAAGCCCTGGTCAGTCACCCTCCATTTCCACCAGGATGCTCGATCTCTGTGCCATGACCTTACTTCCGGGAAGTGACGCTGATATCTGTCAATTAGCCTACTCTAACAAGGATCTGCCTTTTTTTTTTTTAAAGGGGGTAAAAAGTTCCCAGCGACTGCTGCTTATTGCTATTTTAGTAAACAGAGGTTAAGAGGGGTGACATGGCTGCAGACACAGAGTGAGACAGAGCAGTGGGAAGTGTTGGTGCTGCGAGGGAGCGAGCAGAGGTGTCACAGAGAGAGAGGGAGAGTAGCTGAATGTTGATTGTTATCATATGATAGAAGGAGACGGGGCACAGTTATAAGTGGCTGGGCTAGAAAGCAGAGCTATAGATAACTGTGCACACACATGCACACACACACACTACACATACGCAAAACAATGCACACACAGGCACTTAAAACACATTTGCCACGTTTGTTGTTTATTATTCCAGATGCACACAAGCATCCAAGTATGAGACACACACACACACACACACACACACACACACACACACACACACACACACACACACACACACACACACACACACTTAAAGGGGAAGGCATGAAAACACACTAATGTTTTCATGCTAGTTCACACAAACAAACAGAGGTGCAGGGTAAATCCCAGGGGTGCATGGGTGCGCTTCGATAGGTGGACCAATCAGCCCTTGACATGACACAAAAGCAGTATGTGATAAGATGGTGCTCAGAGTTGGGTGGTCACAGGAATAAAGTCATTTATGGAAATGAAGGGGAAATGAGATCTATGCAACAGATCATTTATTAATAACTTTTGATGACAAGTAAAAAAAACTTTTAAGAATATTCATCCATCCAGTTTATGAATTAGCTGTCTCACTATGTGTCGCACTCACTTCACTTCAGTGAAATCACGTAGGAGCAGGTTAGCAGTAATGTTACGACTTTACTTTTATTTATATTAAATAAACTATGAATTTCATCTGAAATTCCCAGTAGCAGTGTCACCATTTATTAAATATTGTGCAGGAGGGACAGAAGCAGGCTAGAGAAGTAGAGCAGGCTTGGACAATTATTCAGTCTCTCATGTCCAAAGTCTGCACGTATGATGTACCTAAAATATAGCCAACAACAATCAACAATTTTTATGGTACGTAGAAACTTCTAGACTGTTATTTATCAAACATACTATCCATTATGTGATGTTAATAGGTCTGAGTACAGAGGGATTCTGGGGGGGGGGGCAAGTAGGCATGAATCTATCACACACCTACAAAAGCCAACAGGGCCATAAATAAATAAGTAAATAAACACACAAAACAGAGCAGAGGTGATAGACTGTTTCACAATGCACACAATAAACAAACATAATCTATGCACATAAATGTGCTTGCACTCACAGGCTGGATATAACCTACAGAGACTCAAATTCACGCTTGCACACGTGAAACCAGAGAAACAAACGAAAGCGTTTTACAAGTCTCAGCACATGTACACATGACATTCTTCTTCCACTTCCTGATCTGAGGCAGAGTGCAATCACAGTTTAGCTCCTGGTTGGCCATCCTCCTCTGACCACCACCGTCACACTGACGACAAACGGCGTGCTAGTCAGCTGCTTACTGGACGCCATGTGGCTAAACTCTGTGTCCAAATCAGCCACTGACCCACATTATACTAATTGTGCTGCTGATATCTTCAAAACTATGTGAAGCAATAAAAAAATTTTTTTTTTAAGTTTAAGTCTACAAATAAAGTGTATTGGACTAATATTATAACATTTATAACATGGAGGGATATGGGAGTACTTTTAACTACTTCCCGTGTTGTCTTACATATTAAACACGTTACTAAAGAGGTAAAAAGAGCTGGAAATCCAGCTCTTCTTCAAAGGATAACAGCAAGTATCATGACTAGATCAGTCTTGCCCAGTCAGAGTGTCTTCCTGATTGAGAGGCACGAAACCAACAATGTCACCACAAAAACACCATGACTGTTCTCCATGGCAACGGGACTCTGTTTAGCATTGTTTGTTGTTCAGAAACAAGAGTGTGTCAGTTGCAGACATGACTCCTACCAGCGGTGGCCTAGATATGATAGTGGCTGCGGGAGTGAGTCAACTCTGCAACAGAATCCCAGAGTCATGGCTTTTTTGCAGGGGTCGTTCCAGCACTGATTAAACATGTGCTTACCTGACTGATAAAGACAGCGGTGCCTCATGGACAAATATGGGCTATTATACATTCCCCACATTCTTCACATGGCATTTAAGAAGCAAAGCTTCTTGTTCTGCTCAAATTTACTGACACCCCCCCCCCCCCTCCATCTACTGACAAATACCAATGGGAAAGTGTCTGTTAATATGCTGTCACAGATTAACCATTAAGTCTATCAAAAACATAGACTGTATGTAAACGATGAACATAGCAACTGCAATATCACCCACTGGCTTTTCGACTAAACATTAGGGTTGCCGTGGAGCCCGAAGTAACCGGTAAGCTACATCTATAAACTGCACAGGCACTACACATAGAAGCAGAGACTTGCTTATTAGTTCTAAGTAAGAGGCTAACTAAAATGTAACTCACCAGTACTTTCTCTTTTTTACTCATCTCCATAATTTTCCTCCTGACTGTTTTGATCCTTTGCTCATACTTAGGCTGCGGTTTGTGGTTGGCTAAATAAACTTGTCTATCATAGGCAGATGAAGCAGGATGCGTTACAAAAATATGACAAAAGACGAAAACTAATTTTACTTTATGGCTTTCATTGACAGTATTGTGTCATTTAGTTCTTTTTTTTAATTTTTATTTTTTATTTATTTATTTTTTCAGGTTAATAAAAATACTTTTTTTTTAACTTCCAGATCAAGTTGTAATTTTTAGTTTACAACTTTGTTTACATTCTGCTTTTGACAAAGTAAACATACTTGGGTATTATTAGTTATCCTTTATGGATCAACAGTTTCAAAAACTGCTATGAATTGTGCATATTTGATCCACCACAGCTGTTAATGTAAAATGTATTGTGTGACTTTTGAAAAAAGGAAGTTTAGCAGGCAAAAATTAATTTGCTAAAGAGAACTTGGAAAACAGTCATTGGCAGGTACTGACATACAAAAAGCAAAATCTGGCATAGGCTCACGCCCTCCTCAAGGACACTGAAACTACAGTGCATGCAGCGACAAAGGATGTAAACTTTCACATCCAACAATCTGCCTCTTCACTCTGCACCTCACTTAATTATCTTCTTCCCTATAATTCCAAACTGGAGCTACATGTCCATCTCTCACCACTTCTTTCTATGCATGGTATGATTCCTCACCCCTCTTAGTTTCTGCTAGGGTTGGACCAACAATTACCCGAGGATACTATGCAGACATTGAGTGAATACTCACGCCATACTTGGTGTGCATTTTTTTAAAAGCAGAAAATATTTTAGAGAAGAATAAAAAAATCTGGACAAAACACTAAAAAACTAGTACAAATTCTGTTCAACAAAAAAGTCAAATGAAAGAGTGCATAGTATCGGTCCATGGTCAAAATTATCTGTGCTGGTCTTTAAATGCCGACATCGGGTCAACCTCTGTGCTCTCTCTACCTTCCTCCCTCCTCCCTGCCCTGCAACCCGTGGGCGAGGGGAGAATTCTGGCAGGGTGGGGGCTTTCCCCAGGAAGAACGGGAGCTTTGTCCCCTGAGGGACGAGGCCATAGGCTGACAGACAGTTTGGCAAGCTCTGACCAGGCAGCGAGCAAGAGAGAGAGAGGGAGGGAGATCGGGTACAATCGCAGTGCAGAAGATGTCAATTCACGGTGAAACTGGCACTCATGCCGCTGGAGTTTCACTTTAGCTCAGGGGTGCATTCAAAGTTGCAATGTTAAGCAGTTAAGCAATGTCAGCAGTTTAAACACTAGGACACAACTAACCAGTGTGTGTGATTAGAAGATTCTGCTGTCAGTCTGAGCTGGCACAGCTTCCTTATATGATAAAGATAAAGTTGTGATTTATGTGCACTTCTGGTTCACCCACTGCACCACAGGGCTGTCATAAGTAAAACCTGAATTCCCTGATCACAATGCACTCATATTATCTGCATGGCAGCTTGAAACACCACTCATTTCCTGTAAGATGCAAAATGTCTCCTTGGGTATCTTGAAAGGTGCTTTTAAATAATATTTATTATTATTATTATTAAATCATGCTCAGCTGCAGAGAAATATTGTATAGTCATGATTAGTTTGACAGCCTAACTGCTGTCAGAGCCTTGGTGAGGAGGATGATGTTTACAGCAGTGTGAGGGAAAAAAAAATCAACCCTCTCTCTCTTGTCCAAGTAAGTTGGAAGATAATGTTGGTGAACCTGTTGGCTTGCAAAGTTTGCCCTGTCAGACTTGTTTTATAGGGAGAGTCTCAATGGATAGATACAAACCCTGAGAGCGGAGTAATGTAACTTCTAATAGAGAGGCAGCCATGTCCCCTTCAGTGCGTTTTTGTTTTTACTACAGCCCAGGAGAAGGTGTGAATTTATAACCCTTTTAACTTTTCTATTCATTGAAATGACAGAAATAAATTGTCAAAACAAAAATATCGCTGCTAGCTAAAATCTTTAAATTAATATAACTGGCATTCATGAAAACTGGGTAAAAACGTGTCTGGATTATCTTTCAAAGATTACATTTTGAATTCACAAAAGTACATGAGATAATGATTTAATAAAAAAAAGAAAAGAAAAGTTCAAAACCCAAAAATATTCACTTTACAGTGACATGACATACATGCAACTCTTCACATCAGAGAAACTAAATGTGTATGTTTTTCAAGCAAGTCTTCTTTGTTAAGGAGTCCAATTAGTTATTAAAAGTGTCATTTACTTTTCAGTAAGTGACTTGAAGTGGGGATTTTCCTGGCTCACAATGGGCTGTTAAGGGGAAAGACTAGGTATCTATCCATGTACAGGAGAAGCAATGGAGTCAGCGCTACCTTATTCTACAGAAATCTATCTGCAGCTACTTTATGTTCCAAGTACTTTGTGACAAATAACTAAGCAGTATACTCAAGTAATCTCTACTAAGTGAATACCCATTACAACATCTGCAGTTTCTGTTGTGGACCCGATACTGCAGTCCTCTGTGAACCTGGGGTAGCTCCACTTGCTATAGCTTCTAAAAGTGGACCTAGAGCACTCAAAAGATGGACTACTGTCAGCAGCTCCAGTCCAAGACGGTGAAGTGCGAGTACACCCAACCGCAGAAGGACATCCTCTATGGGAAAACAGCTTAATTAAACTGAGGTTGGCTGTGACAGCAAAAAAGGGCAGGAATGCAGTCAGTAGGAAAAATAAAAGCTGCAAAGTCTGGGGCTAGCTAGTTAGTGGAAACTGAACTTTCTAAATAAGAGCAAATATTATCCTCCTAAATTGACAGCGAATGGTGCCACTCTGTAAGACAAGTAACGAAAAGGCTAAAATAAGTAAACAGATATAGTGAGGAAGCTGTTAATATACTTAGACAGCCCAATAGAGTACAGCTGACGTGCCAAAAACACAATTGATCAACAAAACAATGTTGAGTAAATGAAACCCCCATTATCAGGTCTGCTTTTAACAAATGCTGGTAATATTCCACTAGCTGTGGCCAAACCTGTCTGGGAGGCACCAAAAATTAATCTATGCAGAAAAAGAAAACCTAATTTTTTTTTTTTTTTTTTTAAACCCAAAACAAACAAACTTTGAGACAAACAGCTATTAATTATTAAAATGACCACAGCTTGTGTAAAAAACACACATACTTTCTTTTGGGGGGCTTCATTATGAACACACAGTGAATGAACAGAACAACTAAACAGTGGCACTTTCATGCCACGTTCATCAGATTCACTCCCTGCTGCGTGCTTCTCCATGATTTAAACTTTAAGCACTGAAATGAAACAGCAAAGCGATGACTGCTCAGGATACACTGCGGTGTCCCCTAAAGAACGAAATCTCGCCTGGCTTCTATTAAGCATTTCTTTAAGCATATAAGCTAGAAGCTAGTCATCATGAGAGTTTCAGTCTGAAACACACCCTCCAAAAAACATACAAGGGAGTATTCTGTTGCTGGCCATCCATATTAACACTGATGAGGGGGGTTCATAAATGATTCCCTGTGCCAGGTAACCAACTGCCTGTGAGTGCCTGAAAGCAGTCGCTTATTAACAAGCATCCAGAGCTCCAGGGTGTTGAAATTTAACCTACATTACAGCCATTTCCTCAGAGGCTTAAATAAGTTGTCGCTACGAGGTTGACCCCAGAGGTTTTCGGATCAATGTAGGTAGTGCTGGGGGAAAGGAATTATACTCATGGCAAATGTGATTGATGAAACACAGCCAACTAATAAATAAATAAATAAATAAATAAATAGTATATTATGTGGATTCTACAGTATAGTGGAAAAATATGCAATAATTATTGGAAAATATCCAATAATTTAAGGACTTTGGAGATCTCCCGTTTCCATTTACAGCACATGACCAATCGGAGACAGTAAATGGATCAATTACCAAAGCATTTTCCAAGCCACAAACTGTGATTCAAGAACTACATTTAAACTGCCTTCAAACCCCAGATGTAAAGATTTTGTTTAAGGGAACTAAAAGTTCCCATAAACACTGGCAAAGATTAGGCAGATTAGTTAGACATAAAAAAACAAACAAACTATGAGACATGAGCTATATAAAATGACACCAGCACAGTTGACACTGTTTAATAAATTCTCCAATGCCTCAGTCACTGACCATTAGGAATGGGTTATATAGCCTCAAAATGATATCATGATATGAATTTGCAACAGTATTTCTCAGAACATGATAATCTCAAGTGTGACTCAACATTGTAGTGCACAGTAGTATATCCAGCATCATAGCACAAATGTAGTGTAGGCAGTTTTGCCTGGAAATATTAGGTAACTGCTTCAAACTTTATCATTAACTGAAGTAAACTTGTAACTGCCCGTCGGATACCAACGCATGGCTCTCAGACCTTCCTGGGCTTGCCTTATAGGGATGATTTCGCAATATGACATTTTTTCTCTCGTAAAAATGTATACTACAGATGATATGGCACTAAACCCAGCCTTCTGATCACAGGAGCAGGGACTGATACTGCTATACTAATTGAGTGCGATGCTGAATTCCATCATGCTGGTGAAAGACAACATAGGCAACTATATTTTAAGTGGAAACCCTGCTACTAATAAGAATTGTTAAGAACTCTTAACCTAGACAAAAAAGGCAAACAAAATATGTTTTTTATACATGTAATGTTTCAATACTTAATTTCTTTTATCATCTAAACATGTTTAAACACGTGTATTCAGTTTCTCTTCTACAAACATCTTATGATCTTTGGGATGAGAACGAGGACAAGCTGAAACTATATTTCAGACTGGAGAAGGGGAAAAAACAACAACAGATTTCAGTCTGGCTGAGTGCTGGAAACCTCTCTACTTCCTGTGTGTTCTGACCTTCCAGTATCTGCTTTTATTTTCTTTCTGTTTTTTCCTCCTCCTCCCCTGCAGTTCTGTTGTTTGCCCCCCCCTCACTCATCCTGCTTGGACTACACACACACAGACATAATTCTGCAGCTTTCATGACTAAGCGTGGGCGAGCAGTCATTGTGTGGGCCTCTGTCGCTTTGCACCTACAGTACACGATGCATGATGCATGTGAATACAGAGGTTATATGGTGCAGATATATACAGTAACAACTAAACAAAAAAATCCCCAAATAATGCACTGAGCAGTATTTTAATTGAGACAGCTAAAACCATCTGCATACAAATTTGATATGCTAACATTCAGACCAGCACACTGACTGTATACAAATCATAACCTGAATATTCTGACTGCACATTTTTATCACAGTAACACAACGAGCCTCAAGTTTAATGTTATAATTGTTTTTTGGGCCTGAGAGGAAGAGACATTAAGAAATCCTAATAATGATTATATTATAAAAGGGTTATATAAACAAATTTTACACGTAAAATGTTAAAAGGAGATTAAACTAGCAGTCAAAATATAGTTGGTAAAAGGGTTTAATGGGAGTTAAAACTGAAGGGCTGAGAAGAACAAAAGAAGGAACACCTAATAACTACAAACTCATATACAACAGTTAATTTTAAGATGTAATTTAAATCGAACTCAGGATGTGGTTATCCTGGCTTAGCATAATTCTATGTTCGTCAGTTTTACCTTTCTCAAAGTAATAATAAGATATTAGTGTTACGGCCCTAGCAGGGCCTCCACCTGAAGTTGCCCTTGTGTGGGCGTGTCCTGTCATATCTCCTGTGTTAGGTGCCATCCTTTTTGTACAGCTGACTCCCATCATCTATTAGAAGTACTTAAGGCCAGAGACAGGTGAGCTCGAGAGCCAAGGGCCAGAGAGGGATCCATGTTGGTGGTCGCAGCTAGTGAGCTGTGTGTCCTGATTGTCTGCTCCTGCTCTGTGGAGAGGAGTGTGTGTTTGGTTGACTAATCCTTTTTTACTTACTTTTCAGTTTACTGACCAACACCTGAGTTCTATTGTTTGTTTCTTTAAATGGTGATAGTGGCTTGACTGTCTCTTTTAGTTTACTTAGTAATAAAAATTCATTTAACCATTTTGCCTCTTTGTCTCCTATTTTCAACGCACGTTTTGTTACTTTCCCTCATCCCCTGGACCTTTTTAGGGGAACGTAACAATTAGTGGAAGTCAGAAGTGCTAGTAGTTTGCTTTTCTAGACAAGTAATGGTTTTAAATGGTAAAATAGAAAATGTGTAAGTGGCAGTGTGTTTTTATGTTAAGGCCCACATATGGTAAACAGTGGCCTGACCATCAGTTATATTTAGGAGTCTGTTAATATACCTGGGCGGCCTGCCCAAGCAAAGTCTGAGTGGGGGAAACACTGTGGCTCAACATGGCAGAAAAGAAAATTGTCAAAATTCAACCTGGAAATGATCAGTTTCTGGAAGCTTTGAT
>VURO01019175.1:25434-38382 GCA_015108175.1 Pelvicachromis taeniatus
TACACACATGTACGAGTCTCCAGATCTAACCTGCTCTTCATAATAAGCCTCACTCGATTGAGCATGGCTGTCATTTCCAACATGAGCACAGGAAAACAAAGCTGTCAGGTAGCTGTCTAAACTGCACATCGAGCTAGCCTAGCAAACTCCCCTCTGCCTTATCGCCCACTCACACACACACTCTGAGCCAGCAGCAACACAGCTGAGCTCTACCCCTGGTGACCCCTGTGCCGTTCCCTGTCAGGACACCCCAGGCATCCCTCGGATATGCCAGTCAGCAATTGGCACTGAAGAGGCAGCCACGTTTATGGATCATTCATAACGAGGCACTTTCTACTCCTGAAGTTACACTGTCAGCTAGCATGTGCTAAGTTTTCTTTTCTTGGTAAGGCAGTTAAGTTGAGTACTAGACTCCGCTAGTAATTAACTGAAGCTTAAAGACGAACACTTGCTGGGCAACTTACTTCACACTATATATTTCAATACTAAAATATACTCAAACTAAATTGAGTATATTTTATGCAAAGCATCACTAATACACACGTTTCTCATTTTTACTTTTAGTTGACTATGGCTCATTGCCTTTTCTACGCATTTCCCAGAGTCTTTGAGAAATTAGATTTATTCTTTTGTCCCTTGTTTTTATACATACATATAAAACGTGATAAATCAAATGACTATTTCTGTCAAGCTTAAGAGTTCTTTTTAATTCCTGAGATAAACAGGCAAAAAACACAGTCTGTACATATCCTCAATACAAATAAACCTTCAAATGTAAGCAAAGAAGAGCACAAAGAAAACTGAAGCATTCACTGAAATGTGCTCTGCTTATGCTCCAAGGCTGGATAAAACGAAAGAAGGCAAAAGTGTCATACTGCTTCAATGAAGTGTGCAGTGAGGCTCATACATATATCAGATGTGCATATTCAACACAGATCCTGTTTCAAATCGTCTTTCTACTCCCTGTGTGTAGCCAGGAAAAAACAAATAGGAAAAACAGATGTGGCCAATTAGGGTCAATTATAATAATCAGCTGCTTAAGTCCAAAATATTGGGCTGCAGTTACTGGCATCATGTCTTGTCATAGCATTAAAGCTAACTGCTAAGCTTTTAAACTAACACAGGGCATAGGTAGCATTTGACTGGGCCTAGAAGTGTAACTTGTCCATGACGTCTGTGCTTCAGTACTGCTGAGAGACGTTCTAGTATTTTATTATTCTGTGAATTAATGCTTATCAGCAGGTGCAGCTTGATCATGGCCATTGATCAGTGGTCTTTGATCAATGGTTGTTGATCAATGGTCACAATAATTTGCATATGATCAAGGAACTGACCTCACAGCCCATTGTTCATACAGTGGTGCTAGTTTCAGTCATTGCGTAAATGTACTGTTTGTAAGGTTGGGGAAACTTGCAGTCAGCTGAGACTGAAGAAGTCACTTGGATGAGTGCGAAACATTTCTCCCACTGAAAACGCTACGTCCCGATGAACACAAACCTTTTGGGATTATCAGCAGCTGCTTTAATCCAGTTTTTGGATGCAGGTCGTTAACCAAGCTTGTGCACATCATCTTTATAATACCTGGTGCCCCAATCATGTATGCAAATATGGTCGTTTCGCCTCCAAAAAACCAACGTGGTACAGGCGTCCACCTGTCGTATCTGCAATGGCAAAAACAGCAGGGTTTGCTCCCAGAAAACTTGGGGATATCCTCAACAACTCGCCTCAGTATCATTGTCATCGAATACAAGTACGTTTCAACGATTCATCAACTTGTATCAGACGCCTTTCACAAAGTTTTACTAGACAGGCCTGGATACCTGGCATATTCACAGCTGAGGTAAACGGCAGACTGACAGCCTACACTCAACAGATGAATGGCAGCCAGAGTTGTTTGTCCTACAGTAGCCATCCTAGCTAGGATCATGCGCTTGG
Source organism: Pelvicachromis taeniatus (assembly GCA_015108175.1). NCBI lineage: Eukaryota > Metazoa > Chordata > Actinopteri > Cichliformes > Cichlidae > Pelvicachromis > Pelvicachromis taeniatus. Next base: position 27,370 of record VURO01019175.1, read on the forward strand.
ATCAGAAGGGATAAAAAAAAAATAATAATTTAAAAAAAAATGACATTACTGCAACTTTAAGGCTTTAAAGTGAGAAATCTAGACAGAAATCAGATAAATGTCTCACATTATTTGCTATGACAACTACAGTTGTCACTGTAACAAGGTCAATTCAGCTAATAGTGTCAGTAATTTTTCTCAGCTTTCTCCATCATGTCTTTCTCACTGTAAAACACAAACAACACCTCTGTAAATAACATGTGGGAAATATGTGGTTAAACACTGTATGGCACTCTCACACATCCGAGATAAGCCAGCCCCAGTCTGCTTCCCTTGACGTAAAGGAAATGACCGACTGACCAATCAGAAAATTCTAAAGTCCTACCACTGGCACACTGGAGTGTACCGAGGGACGCATCAAATTATAGCATGCTATCAACATCACTGAGTGACTAGTTTGTGCAACGTTAGCAATACATGGTGGCGATTTGGAATTTGGGTAATTATTGATTTAACTGAACTGAAGGTTAAAGTTAAATCTGGTGACAAGGCCACCACTAAAGGTTGAAAAACTGTCGAGGCTTGGTACCACTGTTAGTCTGTCATGTTGGATACTGAACATTTCATCTAGTTTTAAAGACTGGCCACTAAAAAGCGCTGATGAGTAGCTAGCAAGTAATGTAAAACCGGTACAACATACACTACAGGTACTTAATGTACTTAAAAGTGAAAGTGAAACTTTAAACAAGCCCTGGTTGTGTTCGAGATAAATGCTTCTTTTGTCTGTAAAGTGGAGCATCGGTTAGATACAAGCATGCAAGAGTTTTGTGTGAAGTTTAATTGTCTCACCTGGGTTCATTAAATAAAATATAACTAATACTCTGCCCACATCACTGGCCAAAATGTGTGATATAAAGAGGAAGATACATTTGGTCTTCTCTAAGTGTAATTTTAAGACGTGGTAAAGTTTGAATATGAGGAGGAGTTTAAGACTGTAAAACATGTAAACGAGTGCGAGTGACAAAGTATTTTTGGAAAACAGGATGCTGGTACCACTTGTGATCTGCATGCAAGTAGCGTGCATCAAGTGCTTTAGTGAAACGGGCAACAGCTCAAGAACAGGCTCTTAGGAGCTCCAGCATCTTTCTGAGAGGATTGCCAAACATGAAAGCAGCAAGAATCACCTGGAAAAAGCACAAAATTTAGGCTTGATTGGCAGCAAAATTATAGCTGCCCAAAGTGAGATTGCCTTGCATTTCAAACAGGGAACTGAGCAGCTAAAGGCAGCAAAACAAGGTGAGCAGGTAGGTGCTCAATGGGATTATCAGCCTAAATGAAAACTGTGTGAAACTGTCCTGCCGTTATTGCTCATTGAACGTGTAGCCTGTGGAAGCGCGTCTCTGTTCACACGTGTCCTACATCATGTGTGGCTCAGCTCTGCGGTGTGTACTCGAGCAGTGATGTAGAGTGAGATGAAAAGGGAATTTGTGCAACATTTTACTTGAAGTTTTTAAGTGAGTATGACAAATCAACACTAAGTCAAGCTGCTACTAATTATTGATTTCAATAGAAAACAACAGAGAACATATAAATGTCTTTGCACCCACAGGAAACCCACCGAGGTACAGCGAGGACAAGCCAGTGTCACACAGAGAGGCTGCAAAGTGACAGTGCAAACCACTGCACCTCAGATTCCTCTGTGGTTTCACCAACAGTCGAATATTCAAAAGTATTCGCTTATCTGTAGTACAGGGGTTGGCACTTAAACCAGGCAGAGCCTAGCTTTGTGGAGCTGTGTGTATATGCACTCCTGCATCTCTTTTGCAAGAGTTTCTTGCAAAAGAGATTCTTAAACTCCTGACTTTTACATCGCTGTTAAATAAAGTCAAATAAAACTTTGATGGATTTGTGGTCAAGAGATGTTAACTGCATTTAAGCACAATTATCTCCAGGTCCACTAGCCAACTCCTGTAACTACATCCCATGAGGTGCGCACAGCTATGTCCCCCCTTTGACGACGAGACCAAAGATCTGTCCATCTACACCCACGTGAAGACAGTTTACATTGTGTCAAAACTAAATTCTGAAAAATGCATTTAACAGTTTTACATTACATTGCAAAAGCTACTGAGACCGACATCAAGAGGGGACTTCCCCATTGAAATATAACACAGGTTTCCTCTGATATGAGTTTGTTATTGGACAGTGAGAACTGTGCATACGTTTCTCCAGTCATAAACAATGTTACTTAAGCATTGCACACAGATTGCAGTGAATGTGTGCAGGCACGTTCCTGTCTTTGCCTCTACATTAAATTAATTTGATAAGCAAAAGCCCTGATGTGTTAAAGTGTTGCATGCTAAGATGTTACTTTTTTCTCAGGACCACATTTTCCCTTCTTCTACAGCTTGCCTTGGCAGTGAGTCCTAAAATTGCTCCATTAGGAGACTATTATGCTTTATCAATGGATAGGTTTCAAGCTCTGTTTGCTCTGACTGACAGGTTTGCTGGAAGTAGCTTGCTCGTTCCACCTACTGCTCCACTCTGCCGCTGTCCTTGACACAAATTAGGATTGTCTGACACTCGCTACAGCCAAGAGGGCATCTGTGACTAGGGATGAAATTACTATAGTCTCATGAGCTGAAGTCAACAAGAAATTAAATAGCTTAGTATAAATTCTTCCCACATTCCCAATAGTGAAGTGAAGAGCATGCAGTTAGCTAATAAAATATTTGACTGGCAAGCTTTTTTTTTTTAATAAAATAAACTAAAACACAGGTGCATGTTTTGACTTTATCACGTTCCCTCATTCCCTCCTCTAAAAATATCTGCACCATCAGGAGACCAGACTAAAAAGGTCTAAATGGCCCTCATAAGCCCTGCAGCCGCACAGAGGAATGGCGATGTGTAAATGCAATGCTAACAGGAGTGTAGTTCACTATACGCATGTAAACGAGATACACCCGCGCGCACACACACACGCACAGACACACACAGAGGATGTTTTGAGTGTGCTGCAGTGTGGGCACCAGGGGCCCTGAATGAAAAACATGCTGGTAGAAGACATGTATCAGATGTTTGTCCACTTGTGGAAAAAAAAACAAAAACATGTTGATCAAAGATCTAACTGTGGCTTCTTCCTGAAAACGGGGACTGTGAGTTCCAGCACAGCAAATGCTTAGCTTGACATTTTCCTCACCGACTCCAACTGAAGCCTCTACACAGTTGTATGGTGTGTGGTGATGCCTATAGTCATTTTTGACTCTTTGGTATATTTTTGTGTACATATCTATCAGTCTACACACTCAAGAATTAACATATCATATTTTTACAGTTTTTTTCCTTTTTTGAAGAGAAACAGGGAGCATGAGCGCTATTGTACTGTTTCCCAAAGGTAAACTGTAAATAAAATAAAGTAGTACTGCTTCACACGGCAAATCAATTTTTTATTTATTTTTTTAAAATTTTTTTTTAAACAGAACTTGTCTTCATGCATGAATTTTATTTAGTCATCACCTGGTTTTCATCAGGAAAAAATAGGTTGTTGACAAAAGTATTGGTCAAAATTACAACTTCTGACTGTTTTCTTAGCAGTGGTTTTCATAATGGGATGGTTTGTGGTCATGTATTGTTAATTGAGTTGTTGGCGGCTAAATAGGCGTAGACATTTGTCTGGACATCGAGACAAAGCGGAGAGAAGAATGAATGAAGGTCTTAAATTTCTTCTATTCTGTGTTCACATGTACAGGCTAGCAGCTGAGCAGCTGAGGAACAACAAACACAAACATGTTAGCAGGGGAACTGTGGAATAAGGAACCCACCATTTAGCAGCTAAAACCACAAATCCTGGCATTAACTAAATTATTAAGCTGCTTAATGTGCTACTAAGTGACCGATCTAAGCCGCAAGCTGATGTTTTTGGTAGCTTAAGCAGACAGCGAAGGTGTGAGACAGAGACACGTGCTTGTTTGTAGATAAGCAGCATGGATTAGCTAGAGAGGCTGTGTCTGAGGCTTTGAACCACTGTGCTGGTTATGAGCCAGTGATTGCTAAAGATGTTGGTGTTTCATAAAGACCTGTATATAAAGCCCTAAAACCTAACCGCAAGACGCCAAAACACTAAAGTGCAGAAGGTGTGAAAACTCCTCGGATGACACCAGAGTGAGAGACAGAAGATGCTGCTCCACTCTCTGGTCCCCACTTGCATTCAGTGGAATTCCAGTTATGGCCTCTGGCTCAGAGCCAAGCGCCCCACCATGAACTCTCTCTGAGCTTCTGTTAAATCAGCACCTTCCACCCTACAATCCACAACAGCAATACAGCTGCTGTTTAGGAGCCCTGCAGAGAAAATGACTATTCACATTAATAATCCATCACTGTAACAAATGGCCCCAATTAGCAATAGCAATTCTTTTTTTTTTATAAATACTGTTGGTGGCCTGTTACCTTGGTGGCAATTTCCTTTACCATGACCGCGACATCATCGTACGACGAACGATCCAGCCCACCTCTACCTCAGTTCTTTCCTACATTCGGTCACTTACAGTGACATTTGGAAACAGGCTTTGTGTCTCCTTGCTGACAGATTCCTCCCTGTTTGATTGCAAAGTGCAAAATGGCAGCTATAGAAAGAAGAACTTGCACCACTATTCTGAGGAACTGACACTACAATCTGAGGGCAACTGTGGATGGTTTAGTACATGCTGTACCTTCAAAGTAACCGCCCCATTAAGAATTTTGGGTTTTTTAAGTGGTGCTCTTATGTCGGGATGTTTTTGCACCTGTCCGTTAAACCTGTCAGAGCGCTGCTTCCAGCCTGGCACATTACTGTTAAACTGAAAGAATGTCTTTTTCAAATGACCCCACCTCCCTCTCCCCACAACAGGATATTGCTCAGTGGCATGACAAGAATAAGGTCGTATGGAGACATGTAGAGGCAGGCCACGGACAAAGATCCAGTGAAGAATTAAAAAACAAGAGGCAGGAGAGAGATAGGATCTCTCCGGCGCACAGAGAGAGGGATTGTGTTCGCTCTGGCCTGACTCCTATACAAACGCTACATTAAAATAACTCCTGTTTTTTTTTTTGTGTGTGTTACAGCCGATGGATTTCCAGCTGGGAAATAACCTGACAAGGCAGATGATACGCAATGGGTGAGGGTGAGGCCATTCTGTGGAGCATTGTCAATAATCAGCAAGTGAGACCGACTGAAACAAAAGGCATGATAGAAATACTGAGCAGCCACAGAGAAAGATATTCTTAGGATGCGTTGAAACCACTGCTATCAGCAAACCTTGAATCGAGAATATTGACCTTTGGATGCTCCCATCCAAGGCCATACCCTCAAAAAAGTGTCTCGCTAATGTTTCGAGGTGATCTTTTTTTTTCTGCGTAGTTTGGTGATCGGGATCTCTGGCAACACAAAGGATGAGCAGAGGAAGGTTGGTTTTTTTTTAGGACGCAGCATATAGAGCTGCAGAGTTGATGGGGATTATATGCTGCGTCACAGGAATGATAATAACAGAGAGCAAGCTGCTGCTCTCTGTTTGGGTTATAGCTGCCGTTAGAGCTGAGGAAAGAGGTTCTTATTCTACAGAAGAAAAAGGGGGAGACAGAAAGCTTTATCAGTGATACATCTCTCTGCATTGTTGCTTAAATGACAAGGTCCAACGCCTACATGTCTGCCACGAGACCCCGAAAAAACACTAACGCAAGACCTTTGATGCAAGACGAGGACAGCGTTAAAGTCCAAAGTGTGAGATGTAACAGTGCCGAGAAGTAAAACTCTTCCACTGTATACTATTACTGGAAAAACTTGGTATTCTTGTTCTATGAGCAGTATGCAAATACACACAAGCAGGCACAGAAAGATGTCAGACAAAAGCAAATTGACCCATGCAGTGAAGGGACCTGGAGTTATGCCGTGAGGGAATTTTGCTGGCAAGGTTAGGGTGCACAATTCCCCCAAATAATCAATACAAAGTACAAAGTTGTAATGAGAGTGCCCCACCAAACTAAATATAGGAGCATGTTTTGGAAGAGTGGTGTGTTCAATCCATTCAGTGGAGCTGCAGACTTGGAAAATCACCCTTAGGTTTGGCACACACTGCCCTACATTTCCCTAAGACACTTTATGTTAGTTTTTCCTGATATGCGTCAGCCGTCAATAGGTCTGGCCTACCTAATATAGCCCAGGAGTCACATGATGTCAAAGTCTAGATAAATATGATCTTCTTATCAATAATGACACAGAATCAGAAATAGAGACGGACTAATCTGGCAAAGTGAATGATAGGTTAAAAGGCCCGCTTTGTTCGAGATAATGCTTTGTAAACACTAAGAGATTCCTTTAGAAGCTTTATAGTACACCCATGTTCATTAGAGCCATGAGGCTTTCCAAAGTAGAAGGCCCTGTAATTATATCCAAACCTTTGATTTTGTTGAACTAACCCCAACAGACAGACTGAAGATACACTGATCTACGCTGCAGGCTTGAAGGACTTACTATTGTTGGACTTCAGATCCCGGTGGATGACAGGGACGATGGCTTCACTGTGCAGATACAACATCCCTCTTGCTATCTGCACGGCCCAGTTGACCAGGACGTGCGGCGGTATCCGACGGCCTGCCAGAGCACGGCTCAGGGGCCCACCTGAGGCGTACTCCATGATGAGGCAGAGGTTGGGCTCCTGCAGGCAGACGCCCTTCAGGGCGATGATGTTGGGGTGGGTGAGCATGGAGAACAGACGGGCCTCCTGCCTCACGTTCTGTGCCGTTACGCTGATGTCCTCGTCCGGGTCTTGGCGGGCGGCCTTCACCGCCACCAGCTCTCCTCTCCATGTACCACGATACACTTTCCCAAATCCCCCGACCCCGATGACTTCCTCCAGGCTCAACTCCCGGAAATCTACCTCCTCAGGTTCAAACTCACCCACCACGGCCGGAGCAAGCTCACCCACCACAGCACTGCCAGGAAGTTTTCCATATCCACTTGGCTTGAAGGAGCCGTAGTTGGATGGGAAGATACCCACCTTGTTGTTGACCTTTCCCGCCCACCAGCCCTCATCCCCTGATATCTCCGAGTCCAGAGAGAGGACTTCCACCAGATCGCCTTTACGTAAGGTGAGCTCATCTTTACAGGACGCCTCATAGTCAAATAAGGCTGTCCACACAGGGTTGGTGAAGTTCCCTTTTTGCGATTGTTCCAAATTTTTCCAGTTGGACAGCGAGCCACGGCTGAATATATTCTTCAGTGGCTCCATGGAGCCTCTAGCAGATGTTTTGACTGGATCTGATTTAGCACCCCAAGGGTTTGAAAATAAAGTACAAAGGAGTACTTTATTGCGCCTTGCTCCCTTTCCTGTCTTTCTTGTTGGCTCATCAGGGACTAATGAAATGTGTTCAAAAGTTGGACCAACAAGTGGGCTAGAAGAGAGGAGTCAAAGACAACAGAAGCGCAAGTGTCTTTTATTCATCATCACATTAAACTCGGCTCTCCATCTGATGAATCACTAGAGATTGAGATTTTGTTTGATTAAGGCTAAGTGTTTCAAAGCTCAGAAAGACAGCACTGCTTCCACTGAATTTCTCTCTGTTCAAGTGATGTGGTGTGTGGTTTCCCAACACATGGTTTGAGCACAATATCATTTCACCGGCCTGTATTTAAGAGCCTCTCAAATCACCTCATTACAGCTAAATTAGCTCTTCTTTCCCCTCATTCAAAACTGCCACCTGTTGAATCCAGACTTCTTTTTTTTTTAGAGGGAAAGTGTAAGAAGACGAAGAAAAACTACCCAGCTTACAGTAAAACACTCCCGGGCACTGCTATTGCAACTGTAATAAAGGTTCCCACCACACTTAACTGTCCATTTTGAGTTTTAATGTATTTTTAGCCATTAAGTGCAGTGGCCACCACAAGCAGGAAGCGCTGAGAAGCGGAGAAGAATAGCAGGAAAGGAGCATTCAGTCCAGCCAACCAGTGTTTTACGACAAGTTTCAGCGCTGTCCAGTTCGCATTAAACCCAAAACTCCAATAACGGCGTCGCACCGCAACTCTGCGGCACTTCCGCAGGAAATCCCGCATCCCATTGCCCCAAAGTCTCCATGCTCACGGTCTTATGGGAAGCACACAAATAGCCAGCCTTTACCATAACATAAAGCAAACTTGAGGACCGCCGACTTTGTAACAGGAAGAGCTCTCCAAACCTGCTCGGCTCTACTTTCCTCAAAGAAACGCAGTAAAAACAAATCCCGTTAGTTCCTGGTGGGAGTTTAGCGCGTGGCCTGGTCCGCCTCGAGTCCCATGTTCTTACAGTCGGTATCCAAAGAGCGGAACAACTCCATCATAACTTCATATCATACTCGTCTTCCTCGGACAGAGCTCACTCGTCAGGTTCTCGAACCACTTCTACGTCTGCGCTTACGGTCAGTGGAGAGGGTGGGGTTTCAAAACTTTTTTCTCTTCCAACAGGAAGAGTCAGATGACAGAGCGCCGTCAAGCTACGCGAAACGGCGTAACGCGTTCGGTTGAACTTTCAAAATAAAACTTGTGGGCGCGTTCTAACTTAGTTACTGAAATCAGGGTTGAAGTTGGAAGTGTTTAGCTGCCCAGCTGTGCGGCACAATACGCTATAATATTAACTTACATGTACATTTACTGTTACTAGAACTACCACTATTATTATTGTTGTTGTTGCTGTTAATAACCTTGCTTTCCATATTATATACCAAATAAAAGTACCTATGTCTGAACGGGATACTATTTTGCAACAGTAACCTGAGGTAAGAAATAGTTATTATGACATGTGAGTAAAGGTAAAAGAACCTATAGTTTGTATTTCTGATACTTTTATTTTAAAAAACCTGTGGTGTTTCATGGCTAGTTGTTAGCTAACTTTGTAAGCAGCTACACACAAAACAACAACAAAGAGGAAGTTTTTGCCTTCAGATACATTTTTTTTTTTAACGTAGGGCAATATCATACTCATTAAAATGCGGTTATGATTGCGATGAATTGACAATATTAGTAATTTAACGATGTGATTCTGAGATACTGGGTAGAAGAGACATCTTTTAACCCCAGATGTTGTCTTGACCTTACGGAAAAGTTTAATCTGACTTTTATTTTGAAATGCAAATAAACGTTCTGGTTTTTCATTAGAGCTCGCCTGATATTGATGACAACAGGTGAAAAAAGAACCTGGGAAAAAATAAACTCATAAATGCTGCAGTATAGTTATAAGTATGGTTGAATTTTTGGTAATCCTGGTGATGAGCCAGTGGAAGTCCATTAGTGCCAAATAAAGCTTATAATTTATGCAGTGAAAATTTCAAATTGTGAGAACTACTTAAATATAGCATTTCATAATTTGGCTTTTGTACATACAATTTTGGATTTTTATATTTCATCACTTAATTCAATATTACATGGAATACTAGTGTGATACTAGAACTAATTTCTCTGTAACTGTGGCTCTATTTCCTAAAGAGTTAATGCAATGTTTTTGTTAAACCCTTGAAATTAAAGCTGTAAGTCTGTATTTTAAGCACTTGTTGATTATTTGATTTTAAATCCACCAAGGCGATGTACAGGGGCAAAACTACTAACATTGTCCACATTCTTGGAATAATTGTATGTCACCTGGAACTCAGAAGCTGGCCCTGGTCACTGAATACTGTACCAGATATTTTTTTCAAGGATATGTGTGGCAGTCTGCAGTCAACATGTGTTTTGTGGATTTGGAGGAGACATTTTCATTCCTCAAAATGTCCTAATGGTGGTGCTTTTGGCATATCAGGTCTGTTGTTGCATGCTATTCAGTCCCTGTACAGCTACAGTGAAAGTTTGGTTTGCATTGCTGACAATAAGTCAGACAATTCCTGGCACATGTAGGACTCTGCCAGGCTGCCCTTTGTCACAGATTCTGATCATAATTTTTATGCACAAAATTTCTAACATTCATGTGAAACAACAGAAGGGGAGGAAGGTGTCAGGTTCAGTGGTCACAGGATCTTGGAGCCATGACCTCCAGTTTGCAACGTTCCCAACCATGTTTTTTTACATGACAAAACACCCACACAAGCCACTGAACTTGGTGGAGTAGTCACCTAATGCTCAAAAGTTATTTTAAAATAGCCTTCAGTAGAGATTAGAGTATATTTTAGTGAGTGGCTGCTGGTGTTCCCACAGACAAAGATACATTTTAATCACTTTCTTTTCAACTATCCATACAAACAAAAAGACGGTATCTTGTAATAGGTCAGGGAAATCCTCTTGGTTATATTTTCCCATGTTTGTAAGCCAGTGGCTTCATGGGAGGTGATGGGAATCAGAGGGTCACCTCTGTCCCCACCGGCTCCTGTGTGGAAACAGCGTGCTTCCTTCTGTTAGCCCTTTGATGGCTCCCCTCCTCTCCCTCCTTCCCTGCACCACGACTGCCGTTTGTTTGAACACCACCCTCCTAAAGTCAACCACCGACACCCCGTTCGACCTCCCCCCCCACCCCACCCCAAACACACACTGAGCAAAGCCCCTCCCTCCTCACAGTACGCTGAGTCAACGCTTGTGCAGGAAGGATGCAGTTGTTTTCTTGGTCCTGGCTCTGTGCTGCTTGGTCGGCTGTGTTTGGGGGTGGGGGTAAGAGAGGCGGCTGCGTTTATACGACAAAAGGGACTGTTTAAAAAAAAAATAGAGGCAGGAGGAAGAGGAAAGGGGGCTGGATGAACAGTGAGACCAAGTGTGCCAGCTACTCTGAACACAACGCAAGCCCATGATAACAATCACCTCTCTCACTTTTCCACAAACCTGTACCGTCTTGCACTTTTATCTGATTTAAATAGCAGGAGACTGCAAAGCAGTGCCTTTCAGGCTGCTTGAGTCACCGGTCGGCAGATGCACAGCATCCAAGGTAAACCGCATAATACAAAATGCACAGAATTCCAAAGCGCAAGTAGCTGGAATTACAAAGGATGTACTCCACGCCCATGAAGGTAAAAAAAAAAAAAAACCAACAAAAAAAAAAAAAGAAGGGGTGG
>VURO01019175.1:39225-64830 GCA_015108175.1 Pelvicachromis taeniatus
TATAGTGGAGTGTTTTTTTTTTTTTTTATAAAAAAAAAAAAAAAAAAAAAAAAAAGAGGGGGGGGGGGGGGGGGGGGTGTAGCTAGCTAACGTATAGTAAAAAATACACCTGCTTCCTTATTTATGTTACAGCTGGACAATTGGGCTGCAAGTCATGACAAAGCCGGGAAGTAGAGCTCACAGCTTAAAAGCTGTACATCACAGCCAATCTATAACACAGTCATAACACTTCAGTAGTGAGACACCAACCTCACTGATGATCACCTTCCAAATTCCATGCTGCTGCCTTGAAAGAAAGCTTGAAAAAAAAAAAGCTTCAACGACTACTATGTACGGATTCATTCAGCCAACCTGAGGATCTGAGTGACGAAGACTGATATGTTCAGGTCTACAACAGGAAACTGAGGAAAAAAGAAAAGTTCCCAAAAGAAAAGATAAAGCTTTGAGGCCCAACCTGGTCGTGTCTGCAAAGGGCTTGTGGCAAAAAAAGTGACGACCGCCATTTTTCCTAGTCAAAAATCGAGCGACTGACTTGTTAAAAAAGATCCTCATTGGATTCTTCTCTACAATAAAATAAAAGTTCCTTAAAAAAAAAAAAAAAAAGAAGAAGAAAAAGAAAAAGAAAATTAAAACACATAATGTGTCTCTTTGTGTCTCTTGCAGTGGTGGTGGCTCTTACAGCTGGCCGTCAAGGGCTTTTTGGTCAGCAGGCTGCAATGAAGAGTCTCTCTCTCTCCTCTGCTTACAGCAGCCGCCAGAAAAACTTAAGAATTTGAAAAATAACATTGAGTGTGTGTGTGTGTTAGAAGAGAATGAGAGTGTGTGTGAGCGGAGCGCTGAGAACGAGCTAAGAGTCATAGTCTTCATCGTCGTCATCATCATCCCCATTCTTGTGCGGTGCAGGGACTGTAGGAGGTGATGCCATGCTCATCATGGAGGCGTGTGGGGCGAAGGCCATGGTGCCCGGGGGTTGCGTCGGAGCCATGTTGCCCATTGGGACCACGTTGGCCATGTGCATATACTGAGGGGGGGCGTTAGAGCTGTGGGGGCACAGGAACATGTGTTAACTTCTGACGAGTGATGTCACACCAAGTGCACACTTATGCACATGCTACCTTTTCAAATGTAAACATTATTAGTCAAATGAACTGTGCACTAAAAATTATGGACTATTTTTGGAGTTAGGTAGCCAAAATAAATCTAGGAAAACTCCAGGTATGACTGCCTCACACCTACAACTTATTCAGTATGTTCAGTGAATTTGGGGCCAGCAAAGGTTTCACTATTGAGTCTAGTAGGAAAATAGCGCCCTCTTCCTGTTTTGGGCATAATGTCAGCCAGCAGATTTCTCTCTCTTAACAGGCTGCACAGTTTTTCATTCAGTAACAGCCCTGTAAAGACTTACCAGTTATATTTAAACATGCCTTTATGTGCTGTCAAAGTGAAACTATAACTTTTGAGTCAAAATGGCAGCACCTTCATGGGAGGCACAACGTGAAAACCGAGAGCAGTATGCAAAGTAAATTGAGTGTATATTTCTTAAGCGATCAGACAGCTTTGAACTCGATTTGCCGCTGATGTAATTACTGACCAATTAGCACTTCTTCAGGCAAGTCTGAAAATGCCATCCAGTCAAGTAAAGAACCTAGCCTGGTGTCAGACGGGGTGCTCGGAGTATTTTCAGAAACTGCTGATCTACTGGGCTTTTCCTGCACAATTATCTCTGAGTTTACAGAGAACGCTCCAAAAAAATAGAAACAGTCCAGTTTACAGGCAGTTCTCTGGACGAAAATGTCTTGTTGATGCCACAGGTCAGAGGATAATGGTCAGACTGCTTTGAGCCGATAGGAAGCAACAGTAGCTCAAATAAGCACTCGTTATTTGAGCCTTGAAGCAGATGGGCTACAGCAGCAGAAGACCACACCGGGTGCTGCCAGCTAGAAAGAGGAAACCGACGCTGCACTTCACACAGGCTCAACAAAATTGTACAATACAAATGGAAAAATGTTGCCCGGTCTGATCAGTCTTGATTTCTGCTGTGATATTTGGATGGTAGAGTCACAATTTGGTGTAAACAACATGAAAGCATCCTGCCTTGTATCAAAGGTTCGGTCTGGTGCTACTGTTGTATGGGGATATTATCCTGGTACACTTTGTGCTCCTTAGTACCAACTGAGCATCATTACTAGAGTATTGTCGCTGACCATGTCCCGTCCCTTTATGGTCACGGCGTACCCATTTCTGATGGCAGCTTCCAGCGGAATAACGCAGCATGTCACAAAGCTCAAATCATCTCAAACTGGATTCTTGAACATGACAATGAGTACACTGTACTCAAATGGCCTCTACAGTCACTGCTAGTGGATGTGGGGGAATGGGGGACTCATGTATGTGGAGCCAAATCTGCAAAGTCGGTATCATTCTGTGATGTCAGTATGGACTAAAGGTCAGTTCAACCCTGACATTTTAATACCAAGCGAGTGGTTAAGACAGCAGAGTTCCTCAAATTTCTTTATTTCAGGATAAATTTTTAAATCACTTTTGGTTCTTTTTAGAGTTAGTTTACTCACTTCAGTATTTTTTTTAAATTATTTTTTCATGTTTCTTCTTTGTTTAGTTTTTGTTTGTTTCATTGTTATTTTGTCGTCTTATTAATATTTGGTTGGTATTTGTTCGACTGTAAGGTTGTAACAGTGCAATAATGGAATATAGCAATAGAAAACACTGAACAATACTGCAGACATCTCAGTCTCCACCAGCCTCTTAATACTAGTTGTATTGCCAAATTTGACCAAATTAATTAAGACTCAAATAAAACACATTTCCTATATTCTTGGTTACTTTTCCAAGTACACTATATGGTTATTTACAGTTTTTATTATCATTTTCACTATCATAACCTCAGTTCTCAGGTAAACTCAGCATCACAAAGAGTGATTTGCTCTTCAAGCTCTGTGATCAGCAGACTGCAGAACAGTGTAACCCTAACTGCACAGTGAATGGCTGAAGAATAAGTCTTGTGATTTGGCCAGTGGGAAAAGCCTTGTATACCTCAGGTCCCTGATAATCATTTCATATGATTCAATAATTTCATACTGATGGAGCAGCACGAATAGTTGTTCCATCTTTAGATGTGTCTTCTGTTTTTGTAACGATTTTATCAGTTAATTTAAGAATCAACTTAAAGTGCTAATTCTGTCAGCTGTGTTGTCTCACAGCCAGCCTTTCTGTATGAAGTTTGCATGTTCTCACTATGACTCTACAGGTTTCCTCCAGACACTAAAGCGTCTAGTATAAAATAAATGACGGCATTAGTCTGAAGAGGTTTGAATACTCAGAATACTGAAAACTAGAAATGTACTGTTTAAATGCCAGTCCACAATAGTCCGTGTTGTTCCACAGCAGAGCTCACTCGGAGTGCCAGACCCAACTTGTTTAGTTTATTCTGTAATGTGTAGGTATGTAGACATGTTTATGTCGAACTAAATGTGCCTTAGTAACTACTTGCATCGTTTGCTGTATTGGTTTGCCCTCTTGTGGGCATCATGTAGTGTTTGAATGGCTCAAATGTGTGTGGGTTAAGAATGATTTTGCAGTTCTGATGAATTCTCTGCTATTTTCTGGGCTTCTATCTCCCTTGTCATATGCTGTAAATCACTTTACATCTTGGTATCAGAGAGAGATGTCTGTTTTGCAGAGGGAGGAGCAGCACAAGAGTTTAAAAAAAAAAAAACAGGCTCCTCCTCTCTCTGAGTCTGCAGCCTGGGAGGATATGTCCAGACACACCATCTCATGTGGATCTGGACACAAACCTGTGGAACCTGGATGGGGCCTGCAGATGTGTGCTGGACTGAGAGCCGTCCTCGTCGTCTCCGTCTGTCTCACTGTCTTCAGTGTCGTCCTGTTTCCATCACAAGGAAGACAAGAATTGAGTCCTCTCCCGTCATACAGACAAACACGGATCACACTGTAAACAGGTTCAGGCCTCTACATGCAAATCATCTCACACCTCCTGCTCTGACTCTGTTCCAGATAACTTCTTGTCCTTGCCTTTGGCGCCAGCACCTCCGTTCTTGCGACCAGTCCCTGGTTTTCGACCTCTGAAGAAGAAAACAAATAACCATGTGATAGTAGGTGCTACTTTAAAGTTTTAAAAAAGCATTTTCAAGACAACACATGGAACAGAACTTACACTTGGGCTACTATGGACGAGGGAACCAGAAATCATGTGTTTAAGCTTAGTGCACAAAAATGTTTTAAATGAAAAACATAATAGCTAATGACTTTTCAACAGCGTACAAACACATGTGACTTTTTTGCTAAAGCAGAATTCTTCTCCTTGCAACTTTAAGATAACTCCAGAGGAGAACAGTGTGATGCAAACTACTGGTGGAAATTACTCTGAGGCACTTGCTGACACCAAATGTCTAAACATTACAAGTTTTACGACCACTTTGTATTGAATGTGAATCCAATCAGCCACAGTCTTAAGAGAAAAGAAGCCTTCTCTTACTCATTTAATTCGTGTCTAATTCCTCGCCAAGCTCTCTGCTACAAATTAGCTGCGGTGCCAGCATCTGATATGACAGTCAATACTGCATTTTCTTGTCTACAATTCCTCAATAATTAATTTTTGCTCTGAGGAGCTCTGGCAAACTCTTTAATTTTCTTCTGGGTTTCTTGGGAGATAATCTAGAATCATAAAACTAAAGGAACATAGGAGGATGGTAACACTGCAAGGATTATAGACATATCGCCACTGTGGATCCAATTTACAGAAGTGCTCATTTTCAGAAAAGGAAAAGATAACCGATGTCATGCCCAGGTACAGAGATTCTGTCTGTTCGTGGAGCGAATTGTTTTTAGTTTAAACCAATGTGGCTCTGTGCACTTATCAGAGCTGACCGAATTACAAACTGCCTAATGAAATAAGTCCAAACTATCTGCAGCTGGATTGGCTGCCTCATATCGCCCTGGAGTGTTTTTATTGTGTATGTGGCATACTCCTTCCCTTGAAAAGCATCAAGACTCTTTCTCTACGTGTGTTTGGGTGTCTGTGTGAGCGAATGTTACCTCCGTGGGACTTTCTCTCCTCCTCCCTCCGTGTGGTTCTCTTCCCCCTCTCCCTGCATATCTGGCACCGTCGCCACCAGGTCTTTTAAAAAATCAAACTGCTGCTCCAGCTCAATGCATTGCTTTCTGTGAATAAATATGAACAGTTTTCTCCACAGCCTTACTTGCCAAGTAAGCTCGTATCAAAAAGACAGCAAGCTTACTGGTGGTACATATTCATTTTAGCAACACATACAGTCTGAGTCACAGAGAAAGGTTGTTTTGGCAAGCTCAGTCTTGCTCAGGCCAGAAATACTTTCAGATACAAGGGTATCTGAAAGTAAGGTTGAAGGTAGGGCTGTTTTTAGACATTTTCCAACATCAGTTTTTGAGGGCTATTTTAAAATTACATTATCTACTTTTAAGTGTTTTGGGCATTGAATGTTTGACCATTTTGAATTTATTTCTTAGGAAGATGAGAAAGAAAACCATCACAAACTTTATCTTAAAAAAAATAATTTGGATTTGTACATAGTGTCATGTAAAAAAAAAAAAAGAAGAAATGATGCTAGGAAATTATTCACAAACACTCCTACTTTTAACACTTCACTGAGGTTTTTTTTTTTTTTTGAGTAAACTAATGACTGTGAAGACCTGAAATTTTGCACAACACCCATTTTGTAATAAGATAAAATAACTTTGTACTGTTGAAACTAATCCGAAGAAAACTGTCTTAAAAGAAGAATATTATGTATATTATGAATAATCGTTATTTTTAAGTGTGAATCATGCAAAGCTACTTTCGTAAAGTCCAAGAATGAAATTATGGAGCTGGAAGTTGACATCACGAGTCCACTTTAAATGTAAAGGAAATAAAGGCCTGACAGCATTTCAGCTACATTCATTCAAAACAAATAAAATTCTATATAAACAACTTCAGCTTTTCTTCAACTGCCTCTTTCTGGCTCTAATATATCAGTGATCTGAACAGCAGATGGCTTTGCCTTCCTCAGAAGTTCAGCTCCAACACAGTGCAACACAGACAGGGCTCTCAATGAAGACAAACACAGAAACTTACAGATGTGACGTTGTCATTGTCTTCGCATTCCTAGATTGGGTGACTTGACAGGCCTTTGTAAGCAACGACTCCAAAAAAAGCTCCAGGGCTCTCGCTGATATCTTGGATAAGGGAAGTACAGTGAAGCAGTGGTGTGTTTGTATTTTAAATAAAATACAAAGTACTTTTAAATCGTCAAATTATCAAACATGCACAAAATAGACAACTTGACACAATAGCACAACAGACTGATTGTGACCAAGTAACTAAAATGAATCCTAATCCACAGACTGAGCAAGCATTTCTCTCTCATCATTAATCAGTCTTTAACTTTTACAATTTATCATTCAAAACAGAACTTGCGCAGTGACGACTGCAGGCAGGAAGGATACATATAATAACGGGCACTGCTGCAGCCACTTTGCCTATTTCTTCATCTGTCTGCATAATCTTCTTAATCCTTGCCTGAAACGAGAAAAGGCCAGTTTTTATGCATGTATCTACTGCGACGCTTTAATTAAAAAAAATAATTTTCAGTGAAAACACACTGCAATTCAGGGACAACTTAGTAAAGAGTTTGCAAAATATTACAGTACAGCACATCGATGAACGCGAGGATCCCCACAAAGTAACTGCAATCATTCCCATTACACTAATCACGTAGTGCGAGGACTGTAGATACATTATGCAGCTTATTATAATAGAGAATGGATTAATTCACATTTATTTGCGTGCCGTTTAGCCTAGCTTGAGATGCTAAAAACAACGTCAATTAGTAGACCAACTTAAATAGCACGCCTGCTATGTGTGTACCCCACCAAATAATGAGATGTAGGGGATGTTGGGTCACAAATTTCATAAAATCAACTACTTTTCACCAAGGCACGTGCTTTGTATACTAAATGGTTTGCGAGTGCTAGATGGCTTGTCTGCTCTTTAAGCAGCAAAAGAGGCCGAATTCCACTTAAGCTAGTTACAGAACTTAGCTCTCCATGTTACACTTTGCTAACATTAGCTAGCTTTGACACCGGCTCAACACAGTTTAAACTTACCGGAGGAAATCTGGCGTTGTATTTCTTCTTTTTGCTGGGCATAATTAAATTACCTGGGTGACTAAACTAAAATAAAATACAATATATGCTGTATTTGTATTCTATTTCATATATAAATTCGCCTCCACCGCGCACACACCAGATAGTGGTGGCTATCCGGCTAACTAGTTAGCGCATCGTCTTCGTCAGTCGTTCCTCGGTGCGGTCAGTTTGTTTCCGCAGGGTCTCCGTGCCGTCCGCTCGGAGCGCATGTCGTTCCGCAATTGCAAATAAATAAAATACTTTAATTTAACAAAAGTAATGGAACAGGTTTATTTTTTAAAGCTTAACAAAATAAAATACTGATGTAGTAGAGCTTACATATTTTTGTACACATGTATGTGTACCGAGTAACATGCAAGTTTCCTTTAAAAGTCACTGAATCTAGTACAACATAACTTGTGTTAAAAATTATGTTATAGCAAAACGTAAAAATATATATTTATATCACAAGTTCAGTGCGGTCGAATTTGTGGACGGGATACGTAATTTAATTGATGTCTAAATAATTATTAGTTCAACTGTCAGCGATCTGAATGGACTTTGGCTCTTAGGAGCTGCTGCGCTTATGCGGAAGATCAACGCAGAACAACAAACTTCGACATCTACGGCTAGAGTAAGCCTTTACGTTCAAAGTTTAACATAAACGTAGGATTATTTACGTTATAAATGGACAGACTGTGAATGTTAAAGCGTCAGTTGTATTCAACAGCTGGCTAGAAATGGCTAATGTTTCTCTAAGAAGACGAACGTGTACATTTATAAAGACGACTAGCTTGTCGGCTAGCTACAGCAAGGCTAAAGCAGTCAGAAAGCAGTTGCGTGTTCTTGACATGTCAGCTGTAGGCGGTACACTGAGGTCGATAGCAGCTTTGGTGTGAAACAAATAGAGATAGATAGATAGTGATAGAGAAACGCTAAGTTTTTGCTATTGTTGCAGGCTATTGCAGCAATTCAGATATCCACTTCTGTCGAAGTTTGGTAGGGCTGTAAGCTAACAGAGGCTAAACTAGTGGTTTTTACACAAAGAATAACGCCATTCTTCAACCCAACAGGCAGGCTGCAGAACTTGTTTACTCGTGTAACTGCTACAACATAATGGAGGAAGAAGAGGGCCCTGTTGATGGCGAGGTACGGACCCCCTTTGCTGCAGAGACCTACGCTGCTGAAGCCATGGCTGCAGACATGGACCCCTGGATTGTTTTTGACTCTAGAAAAACTCCCAGATCCGAGTTTGATGGCTGGTTGGAGAGTAACAGGCCCTCCCAGGTGTCCAGATTTGGAGACGAGGAGGGTGGTGTCAGTCCTGTAGGGTGGATTGCTGTGGTGGGCCCAAACCACTGCCCCAGTGGTGCAGATGTCACAGG
The DNA here is from genome assembly GCA_015108175.1 of Pelvicachromis taeniatus. NCBI lineage: Eukaryota > Metazoa > Chordata > Actinopteri > Cichliformes > Cichlidae > Pelvicachromis > Pelvicachromis taeniatus. The sequence goes on from VURO01019175.1 coordinate 47,793, forward strand.
ACTCCAGGAGAGTTGGGAGAAACTTTTGGCGAGTTCCCGACCTGTCACCTTCCAGACAGTGAGGGAGCTGGCCCTGAACCACAGGGTACTCACAGGCAAGTGGCTTATGCACTTGGACACTGGTTTCAAGTTGGACCACGCTTGGGAATGTGTGGCCAGAGCAGCCCTAGATGGGAAGATCTCACTCGTTAAAGTCAGCCCATTTGACCGCAAGGCAGAGGGCAAGCAGGTCATTTGTGCCTATAACCAGAACTTCACTGATGAGAATGAGGTAATGAGGCTGGATTCAGTCATTCGTGCCACAGGGGTCAAATGCCCTCTCTCCTACAAGCCAGATGTGTATACATACCTGGGAATCTACCGGAACAACCGCTGGAATGTTTGCCCCACCATATACGAGAGCAAATTTGACCTGGAGTGTGTGCCCAGGCGTTCCCACATCATCAACAAAGTTACCAATCTTGAGGTAACATAAGCCACTCAGACCAAGAGAGGAGTTTTGCTGGAACGATATGTGAAGAGGTGCGTGGTGATCCCAAGAGATGTGTTGGACTGTACAGTCCTCTGACTGCAACCATTTAGAACATCATTGGTTGAATTCTGATCACAAGTTCTTCCTTTTTTTTGAAAAAAAAAAACAAAACAATAAATTTGTCTTTTCTTCATGTTGTAAAATGTTCTGAATGACCTGAAACACTTTCAGATTATTTTTTTTTTTGTATTGAAAATATTGTATTCATAACAAAAAAATTGTACTAACAAGATTATTTGTCTAACAGGTTCAAGTGATGGGAAAAAGAGTAAAGTTCTTGATTTGTATGCACGTTTTTAGAAGATCGAGTGAAGCACTCCTTGTTGGCATTTTACATTTGTCTCGTGTTCGGCTTTATTTTTTCCTTTATACTGTATAACAGTTACAGAGTTGCAAAGTAAAATATTCTTTTAAAAATCATCTTTATATGTTGTGGTATTTATTGCCAAAACAGTGTTTTGAATGTTGACAGAGTTAATCTCATTCCCCAAAAAAAGCACAATTATACTACAATGCACTTTCATAATACATGTAAAAACAACATAATTACATTTCAGTAAAGCACCTTACTGCAGAGTATAGCAAGTCTGAAACAGCTGAGTTAAAATGCAGCCATTACTGATAAAATAAGTGTAGAAAAACTGATTACAGAGCAGTGGAAACTATTACCAGATAAAAAGCACAATCTCTAGTATAAGCACTATATAGCAATGTTGCTTGTTTGATAAATGTACACCTTCATTTGGTTTCTAGGACATTCAGATAGTTTGTGTTAACCTTCAGAAAACAATGATGCAATCCAAAGAGATGATTAAAAAACGGATATAATCTGTGTAGACTTACCTCTAGATCTGATTACATATATGAACCCCTTTTGTATAAAGTTTTTTTCTTTTTTTAAAAACAAAAACTGCACATTTTTGTGGCCACAGCTACCAAAATTGTTCAGATGATTGTATAAAAACATGCTTAACATGTTCCACACAAAAACAAAAATCACCACACCTTTATCAAAGTATCCATGCTGTCTTCTTAAAACATTCGCTGTTTTAAAAATCTGTCTCCACCATTGGAGCTTGACAAAGGTTTCACAGGGCATGAAATCTGATCACCTACATTGTGGGTTTTATAATTCATCAGACAAACTACATGACTGGGCAGAGCCGTCTGATTGAATACCATAAAGTCATTGCTGGTATTTTAAGAAGTGTGTCCACAGTGAGCAGTGCTGCTACATTCGGTCTCCTCTGCCTACTTCCTTTTTTTGCCTTACGATAATAAAGAAGTTTAAGTCCTGATGGCTACAGGGGAAGAATGAAAAAAAATGAAACAAACTTTAAGTCGGGTGTCCTGGCACAAACCCAGCTTGGTTGTTAAAAATGGAAATAAGACGATCCTCGTCTGCAGACATCAACTCATCTATGTCTTCAAGCATTTGGTTGTTATTAGGTCTGCTGTCTGTCATGACTTCATTCTGGAGCAGATGCACAATGCTGTTCGGGTAATTCATCCAAGTGCTTCCTGGGTTGCTGGCAGGGTCAGAAGTATTCTGAGATGCTGCACTGGTTTGGGCAGCGATAGAGGAGCCCGAAGGGCCAGCTGGCTGACATGAAGGATGATTTAGACCAACAAGATGGGGGTTCAGAAGGTCCTCCAAGTCATCCATGTTTAGGTTGTCCAGGTTGACTGAAACATGGCCTTCAGTGAAGTTGAAATCTGGGAGATCATCATCCGCAAGCTGTGGCTCTGCCCGGAACTGAGTGCCCTGGAGGGTGAAGGAGTTGCTTGTCTGTGAGGAAGCCAAGTTTACTTGAGAAGCTGAGGGCTCCTGCTGGGTGATAGTTGATGAAATGTTGGGGAAGAATTCATGAAGATCTGACAGGTTGACTGTTGAGTAGTTCTGATTAGAAGTGGAAGTGATGGTAGAGGAGGCAGTGGCCGGTGATAGGTTTATTGAAAAGCTAGGCACTGGGTTTGCTTTTGGTTGGGAGCCCAGGCCTGTCATCTTCCACGGCTGGTTGTTAGAAGGTGCTGACATGGAGGCTTCTACCTTTATCGGCTCTGAAAACAACTGGCCTGGTTGGAAGGAGTATTGGGGATGTGATTTTGCCCCAATGGGACCAGTGGGCACTACAGCTGCTGCAAACACAAACAAGTGATTTGAGTTCCACTACAGAAAATCCTTCTAACATATTTCACAAACAGAAAGTCCACTGCTAATGGCTCAACTGCTTTAAGACAGGAAGATGAGGAGATTGAAGCTAACAGCAATCTAAATGATTGTTTTATTATTTAGAGTATTATTAATTATAAACAGACATTAAGTATCATCAAAATACATTTGCCAAGCGTGACAATTTTTTAATGAATCCATTTGTTGGTTGTATAAGATATCAGGAAGTAAAGGAAATGTTGATCTAATGTACTGGATGTCTTCAAATGCACTTCTTTGAGGAATGTATCAGTTTTATAAACCATTCAGTCCAGAATATTAAGCCAAACTGTGCAACGAGTTCAAAGAATGTAAGGAACACCAGAAACAGACTCACCAGCTTGCGGGTTCAGTAATGGAGGCTTGGTTGTCAACTTTCGCCTTGATGGGTTTATGTGCTGTCTATCTTGTGGAGTGGTCACTGAAATGTCAGAAGACTTGTTTATAATATTGTGCAGTTACAACAGTGTAACTATTATCCAATTATACTATGCTAAGCTGACAGAAAAAAAATCTTATCAACATACCACTAGATAGCAAGGGCCCCAGCTTCAGGTTCTGGAACATGTCTCCTGTCCGCTTTCTCTTCTCACTCAGCCTGTATTCATCTACAGGGGTGGAAATGATGAAGTTTAAATTTGAGAAATGATACCCACACTCAGTGCATTTTCTGCATATGTCTTTTACCTGGATCTGATGGCAGGTACTGGAAGTCCATTGGCTCACTGACTTCTCGATCAGATGGCCGCCGGAGCTGCATCTTGACTCTCACCGGCTCACTGAGGTTAGTGTCACGGTAGGGCGGTGTGCGGAACACAATGGCCACCTGCCTGTGGACATCAGCCTGGGAGAAAGTGCCCTTCCCCTCCCAGGAGTCTTGGAAGAAACGCACCTCGATGTCCTCTGCAGGGAAACAGAAAATTGCATGTAACAAGCCCTGCAGCTAGCGATGAACTCAAAAAGAATAATCAGATAATCAGGCACTAACTCGCCAGCTTCAGTGCAAAAGCAGCTCTGATGTTTTTGATTAACAGAGAAAAGACCCCGGGGGTGTTGCATCACATTTGCTACAACTTAGAAGGCTCGCAGCCAGCTTCAGTTGTTAAACTTCAACTACAAGGGTTAATGTTCAAAGTAGATGTGTGACAGCTCCGCTCGCTGTGAAAGTAGCTGTGTGACAGGGCTCCCAGAGACAGCAGGACCAAGAGATGAACTAATACTAAATTCAGTCTTCTCACAATCTTTTTTTGCAATGATGCAATATGTATCCAGTTTAAGATGTATCAAATGGTACTCAGGGGAACATCCACATCCAAAATACAAAGCATATATGCCTGCCATGATCAAACAGCAGCAGATAAGTGAGGGAGGAAGACTGTTAGAAAAGAAAAAAAGACTTTCATAAAGAGCACAAAGTGATCCCTTTAAAAGAAACTATTCTATTTTCAAAGGTAGTATGTGCAGACGGCACACATGGAGATGAGCAGTTACAGCTTCTCATTAAGTTCTTAGAAAAATGGAAAAGAATGAGAAGAAGAAATCTTTTACTCAGTACAAAAACAGATTAGGTGACTGCTTTGCATTGTGTTATACACAGCAGCTACCGTGAGACACAATGAAATCCCACATGTGGAACAAAGGCACAGTCTAATCCCAGAGGTTTCTGAAATTGACGCTGCAGTCAACATTGTTTTTTTATTTCTATCATCACCTCCATCAGTTTCCTAGCAGTTAACATTAGTGCTCCTTTGGAGTCATCTTTGTGTCCATCTAAATCAAGTCCTTGTCACTTCTTTTTTCTCATTGCCGCTGAGAACTGCTGCCTGTTGTGACTGAAGACAACCTCAGTCAGTTCAAAGTTTGCAGACAGGAAAACCCACACATAATAAAATACTCCCTTTGATCATGTTTGGAGGCTTTAATCTAGCAAGTTACACCTTTCCCATTTAAGACAGCCCTTTGATGGATTATTAAAGTGTAAGCGTAGTGTATTAATGTATTACAGTGTACTATCTTGATTAATGTAGCTTTAAAGTCTATTAACGGGAAGCACTGACAGCAAATAGGATGATCTGGTTCTTCAAAGAATTCATAAAACATGAGATTTCCAGCACTACATGTTATTATATAATATAAAATAAATAAATAACAACAAGGGCTGCAGTCTGAGCCGAATGATAGACTGTTTTGTCGATAAGCTCTCATCAGAACAAATTTCTCACTGGAGAGTTGCTGGTGTTGCATTCATAATGCGAAAAGTGCTTCATCAATAGACCTTCAAGACTGAGCTGTTGTTTATCTTTCCTAAGCTAGAGTTAGCCCGAACAAATTTCAGTTTTCCATATCAGTCTAAAATTTGCTGACACCATAAATTACCAGTCAGTATGCGCTCATTCAAGAATATTCTCATTGACTGTGCAATGGGCAGTGTTGAGACTGCACTGTGTATTGTCTATAAGCTTAACTTTCACTACGTGTTTGCTTAGATTCAAAATCCATGTCAAAGACGGCATAGGAGTAACACAAATGGTCAAAGAGTCTAGTAACTCTTTGTATTACACATGATATATCACCTAAAAACTGAGGCTAACTAACCTGCATTATGATGTTCAAACAATTTCTGGATTTATTGCTTGAGGCTTCGAGCATAAACATATCAGTATTGGCATATTTGACCTACGTATGTTCATCCAGTGGCAGTTTTGTTGACTCTGCCTATTCTGTGTCTGAACAACAACAAAAATTATATCACTGTGTAAACTCACTGCTCTGGACAAACACATTCGTGTTATTCCTCAGTTGTTCGTCTGAATTGAAATCTGTGGGATAATTTGGCAACAGCAAAGGTGGTGATAGAAGTAAAACTTCCAGAAGAAAAACAAAGCTTTTTAAACTCGATTTTAGGGCAAAGAGATTATAGGGTAACGCTGATTTAGTTAATATGGAGAGAACAGATTTTTCCCCTGTGACCAATCGATTGGATAAGAAATACGTACAATTTTATTCAAATACGATGTCCTGAGGTTGACTCTAAGAAGACACTATGTTGCTCTACACGAGGTTGGCTAACTACGTGTGTCCACTAAAATAGTGGACTTACTGTAACTTAAAGGGGAAATGAGCACTGAAAGCCTCAGTATGTCTTTCTAACACGTGTTTGTAAGTTGCGTTATGATATAGGACGGGCCAGTTTAGTGTGTAATGCCTTTTTTTTTTAACGTTTTTGTATACCCATTACACACATTATTAGCACATCTGCTGTTTTGAAGAAGGAAACTAAGCCATGACAGTTGTTGTAAAAAGTGGAAACCCAATCACCTCATATAGTATACTTTTTTTAGTGAGTCATGCTTCTATTTTGAGACCACTTGCTTCTCTTGCTTCAGCTTCTCACACAATCTTCTGTGGCTGTCAAGGACTTACACCTTTTCCGCTCTACATGTATTGCAAGTTTTACATCTGCTTACTCAGTCCTGAGTTCTATTTATGGATTATTCAACATGAAAGTGTAGGGTTAGTTGCGCTGCGTGCCACTGTGCTCTTTCGGTATCTGTACAGTAACACTGTACCTTTTTGCACTTTGTCACACAGCAGAAAGATTTCATCCCCTCCTTTGCAGCTTCCAGAATTGCGGTTGACTCTGCAGATCTTTAGCTCTGCTGTGTTTGGAGCCCCTGCAAGACAGAAAAAAAGTGTTTATGCGCCGATGAACACGATAGCAATGCAACACTTAAATATCACACCACTACTAAATGCACAATGAGGGCCGCTCTGGCTGGCACTTCAATACTTGGGTGGCTATCGTCTACGTTTTATTTGGCTTACTTTGTCTACGTTTTTTTTCCCCCCTTTTTAGCACAGACAATTGACATTTTTTTGAAAGTGAAATTAAACTTTGATTATTCCGCTGTTTGGAGAAACAGACAGATGTATGTATTTGATCCACAAGTGAGTTTGAGCCGCTGATAAATAGGACAATTTCACTAATCTGAGTTGTGATGATGTCTATTTCTTGTAAATACCTTCAAACTGACAGGAAACATTAATTTGCAAAGAGGAACAGAGAATCTCTGAGGGCATGGAAGGCTGCAGTACATAAAGTTTTATAGTCCTGATTATTTGGGTGAATGTGTTGGTACAGAGAGCTCAAACTGATACAGGGTACAATACTTACGATAAGCAGGTCTTACCTTATATTATTAAAATAACAGAAATATGTGTAACAGCTTATGTCTAATTTGGCGCATATGCATTTCTGTTCATGTGTGCTGTGTTCAACTCACTGTTGTCATAGATGGGCTGTGATACCACAGGCTCCAGAGGATAGAGCTCCCCTGTAGAGAGAGTGATGGAGGCCTGGAAGCAAAGCCGGACTGAATTTAGGTCAAACTCTTCCTCCCACACCTTAGCCTCAGGAACTGTATCCAAGAAAGAGAAGGGAAAGGGCGTGGTACAGACAATAAAACACTCAAGCAAACCACTGCATCCTGTCATAGTACTGTTTAGCACACAGCTACCACCCGTTATAGTCTCAATAACAAACATGAAGTAGAATTCGCCTAGTGTTGGTAAGAGTGGACCATACAGAAGTTAAAGCACAGCTGTTGTATGAGAATAAGTCAGTAGTCCAAGTTAAGCATATGATTACAATTATCCCCCAAAATGATGTTATTATATCCTTTAAGGACAGAGTAGTTAACATAAACATATGCCAAGTACAATCATTCTATTAAAAATAGAAAAAATATATTTTTTCTATCAGACATAAGCATTAAGAAAAAAACAAAAGCATTAAGAAAAAAAAATGTTATCATTATTATCATCATCATTCAAGCTAACAAAACTATTATTGCTGGTATTGGGTATAAAACTTTCGTCACCGACTCACTGAAATTTGTGATTTGTGGTGGAGACTCTTCTCTAATTATGGCCACTTACTTTTAAAGGGGTTATTGTTTGTCTGCAGTCTACAAGTGATGGCCTCATTTACGTCCTTCTTCTTCACACACTGTATACCCAGGTTCTGAAAACTGAAAGGGGGAAAAAAGAGAAAAAAACCTTTTAGACATCTAGCAACATAGTTTATGCACTGATATTTTAACCCAGTTTACTTTGTCGGTTAACAAACTAGTAGACATTGCACTGCTACTTCCTGAAGTATTTGCTGTTCTTGACCTTTACCCCATATCCTCCTTTATACTTGCTGTACTCCTGACTGTTTGAAGTGCCTGTGTCCAGCGCCTGCATTAAAAAACCCAACCTGATCCTTCTATAGAGTAAAAAGAAGTAATGACCACTTAGTGTATTAAGTCATCATTACTATTATTATTGTTTTTGTTAGCTACAGTCAAATATAGTTTAACAATTAACAATTTTTTAACATCCATCCATCCATCCATCCATTCGCAGCCGCTTATCCTTTTCAGGGTCGCTGGAGCCTATCCCAGCTGTCTTAGGGCGAGAGGCGGGGTACACCCTGGACAGGCCGCCAGTCTGTCGCAGGGCTAACACACGTAGACAGACAACCATTCACACTCACATCCACTCCCACATTCACAACTATGGGCAATTTAGATTCTCCAATTAACCTATCTCCACTAAGTGCATGTCTTTGGACTGTGGACTCACACATTCACCAGTGTGTGAATGTGTGAATGTAGTGTAAAGTGCTTTGGGGTCCTTAATGACTAAGAAAAGCGCTATACAAATGCTTAGATTTTTTTTTAGGAAGCCGGAGTACCCGGAGAGAACCCACGCAAACACAGGGAGAACATGCAAACTCCACACAGAAAGACCCCGGCCTGATGGTGGGTTCTTGCTGTGAGACAACAGTGCTAACCACTGTGCCACCGTTAAAAAATAATTTTTTAACATATTTGACGGATTTAGAGACTGTAATTGGAAATAACAGTGTAAATCAACTGCAACAGTTTCCCTTTTATAACTCGTATTGTGATCTAGAGCAGCGATCAAGACATAAATTGTTCAGTGTGGAAAACAATTGCCTAACATAAACATGTGCACTTGTTCATGTTGAATTACAGTGCACACAGCTGTCTGCAGTACAAGCTGTTTTGTTTGACTTTTGTCACTGTTTCAATAAAGACAGAAAAAAGCTGTCATATCTTGCCAGGTATATGGCAAGAAATGTTCAGTAAGTTTCAACATATCTTATCAGTCAGTATTTCCACTTCAGAACCAAATCAGGAATGATGTGGATTTTTTTCAACTTGTGGAAATTTTGTTCTGATTGTAATACAAATTTTCCTACAGAGGAAAAGTTAACTGTTGTACTTTTGTATTCTGAAGTATTTTGTTATTATTTTTCTCATCTAGACACCCAACAGCTGGCGAATCGTTTTACCAAGGTGACAGTACACACATCATTTTCCAGATCCGATCAAGGACTTATCTAGGTCAGTCACTGTAAAACTCCACTTTGCATTAGCCTGAAACTGTAGTTTTCCTTCAAGACACCGTAGTGCTATTTTTCCTTTAGGTTTCTCTGAAGTGTCTGATTTTATCTTCACATACAAACTAGTCCTACCTGTGTATTCGTCTCTCCTGCAGGTCAGCCTCATAGTAGCCATGTTTGCAGTCTTTTCCAACCAGCTCATGAGGATGAGGCTTGTGGGGTGCGTTCTTTGTCACCAATGAGATGCGAACACGCAGGGGGCCATTGTAGTTGTGCACCTGTCCATAAAAAAACTTAGATTTATAATAGAAGGTTCAGCCACTAGGGCACTTGAGATGAGGTGAGGACTGCTCAAGCCCACAGCATTGTCCACTGCTTAAACCAACTCACAACATGCAACTTGCAGAAAAAAAATAGCAGGTTCTGATACAAAAAGCTTAGACCGATGGGTTACTCGGGGTGCTGTTCCTTTTAGGGAAAGGTGGGTGCTGACTAAGCTCCTAGTTATTTGCAATGCTTCACCTCATTAATTCAAGTTAATAAACTGGACGTCTCAACTATGTTTATGGTACTGATGCCTTCTAGGGCACTTTTAATATAAATTATGACTTAATGCTAAGTTATCTAATCTAAATGCCTGTCCGACAGGTCCATTCTTCAGTTTGGGTTTATGACTTGGTACTAACTAGTCAGTACTTGTGTCTGTGCATTGCACCCATACAGATGCAGCTTGCAAACCAAGCTTGTTAGCGTTAGCTGATTACATTACTCCATTCTTTCATAGTCCATGAAAGGACTATAGGAAAAATAATTTCTTCTGGAAATTATGTTTTCAATTAAAATGATGAACACAATATAATATCTATATCAATATGTGTGTATATATATGTATATATGTATACGTGTATACATCCATCCATCCATCCATTATCCTTTTCAGGGTCGCGAGGGGCGCTGGAGCCTATCCCAGCTGTCTTAGGGCGAGAGGCGGGGTACACCTTGGACAGGTCGCCAGTCTGTTGCAGGGCTAACACAGATAGACAGACAACCAGTTGCACTCACAGTCACTCCCGCATTCACACCATACACACGCATTCCAATTAACCTATCCCCACTAAGTGCATGTCTTTGGACTGTGGGAGGAAGCCGGAGTACCCGGAGAGAACCCACGCAAACACGGACGAGAACATGCAAACTCCACACCTGACCAATCATGCATTAGAAAAAGGTTAGTATTTTATAAATCAATTTTGGATTTCTTGTATGAAAATAAATGTAAGAAGAGTTATTTTATTGAAATTAAAATGTATTTGTCTATTGAAATCTAGCAGCTGGTGTAAAAATTAAAAAATAAAACTATTTTAGCTCCCTTCCATCGCACATATACAGTCTAAAATTCAACAGGGACAGGAAAAATGGATGTTTCAGCTGAAGAATTTACCTGAGAATTTCTCAGCACTGACCTTCTCCACCATGAATGTACAACTGACGTACATGAGTCACTATGGAAACAGTCGCTGTGGTTGTATGCACCTATTTTGCCTAAATCTTCACCAATGTGTATATTATGTATTGGTGTATATGTACACCAATTATATTTAATGAATCATAGCTAAAACACATCAGTAAGTTGTGCCAACTCACCTTGATTGCTGGGTGGGTCTTAGTGGTGTCATTACTTTTTTCCCCGGGAATGCTGCCAGCAGACCGTCCCTCACACTTGTACCTAAATCTCATCCCCCTTTGCTTTGGCTGCTCAATAATCTCTATGCAGGGGGCTGTTGAGGAAAGCAAAGGCATTGTGTGCTCACTGGGAAATACTGTGTCAGTGTGTCAACACAGATACAGCCTTCTCATCGATCGTCACTACACCCGAGGGTAGAAATGTTTACTCATGAAATAACTGCAGAACACATTAGTAATGATTTTTTTTCAAAAGGAAAGTGCGCTTACCCTGGTTGAGCGGGGTAAGGCCCCATCCATATCCAGCTGTGGTGAACAGAAAAAAAGAAACAAAGTTATTGAGATAAACTGCAGGTTTTCCATCTTACTTACACAGGGAAGTACGCAGTGGTGGTGGAGATGACAAAAATAATAAAAAACAGATTCGTTGCATATTTGCGGTTTTGTCAGAGTTTGTCATTTGTGGTGAGGTCAGGGTGGAATTCTACAGGAGAGTGCAGCGTCCAACGGGGTCGAAGAACGCTGAGATACAAGAGCCTCCCAGCTAAATATAATCTCTGGTTGTCATAAACCACTTGCCTGCAAAGCTCCCCAGAAGCAAGAGAAGTGCAGAAAAAGGCAAACAATGACAGGCAGGGCTTTTAATATTGGTGTCAGGTTACCAGCTTTGTTGCTAGAAGCCTTTAGTGCAGGTAGCACTCCAGTTTCAGGCAATTAGTAAGGTGTGACACTGGGTGAGTTGGTCAAAGCTCCACCCATCAGCAGGCAGGACTGGTTCAGTTCAAAGCTTGAGTAGAGTCCTTTCCATGCTGTAACATGTTTGCTTTCTACCCTCAGCCCAAAGACATTATTCTTGCATTTTAGGTTCTGAGCATACATAAAAAGCCTGAATAATTTCAAATGAAGAGGCTGCGTAAAGCCCCAAAGTCAAGACTAAAAATAACAAACCAACAAACAAAAAGTTAAATAATAACTTGTAATAGCCTAAGTCTGTAATGTTTGCATTTTGACCACGTATGTGAAAGACAGTCTTTTCTACTTACCGACTCGGGATGATGTGAAAGCACATACCCACAATCACCGAAAGCTCATTAATGACTGAATTAAGAGCATCACAGCTGAGGCCTCCGATACTGTTGCTAGAATCACTTTCATTTTTACTGACCGAACAAAGGGCCATATTTTTTTATGATGCTCAGTCAGATGTTGGCTGTTTGTCGTGTCTCCCAATATCCACAACCCTTACAACAAAGATAATCTATTTTAGGGGTTATAACATTTGCATAAAGTGTGGCTGCACTCTAAACATAGGAAGTCAACAGAACCCCGTTATAAAATCTCGTTTGTTTATGGTTTAGCCTAAAGGCAAAGATATATATGGAACAAAATAGAAACGGGGGCGGCTTCGAAATCTTCACAAAATCGTCACTGTGTCTGCAAACACGTGTTCTCCTGAACACAGAGCTTATTACCACAATTTCCTATCGGAACCGTTTTTGTCAATTAAAGCCGGAGTGGGCGGTTGCTAGCAGCGCCGCCCAATTAAATGAGATAATTTTTTATTGAAAAGAACGTTATACGGTGGTTTTTACCAGGCCGAATTTAAAATACATTATTCACTGTGACTGACAAGCTTTTGAGAGTGTGATTCACAAAGAATATTTCCACTTTCAAATAGAAAAACATTAAATGGCAAGACTTCCGAACGAAGTTTCAGTGGCTAGAAGGAAATCTATCAAGTGGACAAACCCACAGGCCTCTTGGCAGCGCGAGACTGTTTGGTTCGTTCCGCTCGTGCCAGGTTAGTTGTCGACGCGCAGAGATTCGTTCAGTTTAACGTTAAGTTTCTCTCGGCTATGTATGTGATAAACCAAAGTTAAGTCAAACTTCTGTCAGTACGTTAGCTTAGTATCCGGGAACAGACTCCTCCTGTTGGCGCAAAACCCAAATGATAGCGGGGCTTTCCCTTGTGCGCAAAACAACTCCCTGTACAGTTTCACCTCCCGTGTCTGAGATGAGTAAATAAAAGCAGCTCCACTTACGGTCCATGGCTGTGTCCAAGTCCAGCTCACGCTCCTCGATATTCCCCGCTGTTTCTCAATAATTTGTATCTTATTTTAAGCCAAAAAAGAGCAGGAAACACGGCACTACAGACTCCACGAAGTTCTTGACAGAGCAGTTCTGTCGCCTCCTTTGCTCCACCTACGTCTGTGTACGAAAGTGTGTAGTTAGTAAAGCCACAGGGTTAGTTACGTTCACGCTCACGGGTTTTCCGGTAAGTAACATATATTTGGGGAACGATGTGCTGCAACTTTGTTTGTTTTTTGTGCAACACACCTCTCGCCAAGTTGCAGCAGCTGCACGGTACGTGAAAGTGTCCATTTACTTTCCCTCCAACGCGATGTCTTTTTCTCACACAGTAGGCATTGTTTCAGTGCCAGAAAAATAGAAATGCAGATCTGAAATTGGATAACCATATGCTGATAACACGTTTTTTTTTTTTTACTACGTAGACAGCTACTAGCTTTAAACCCAAAATATTAAAAATTATTAAATCGAAATTGTATTGAACTAAAAGATCAACACATGGCAGACTTTTCTGTTAATTTCCAAGATAATATTTTTTAATTTTTTAAACGCATATATTACTGCCTTTACCAAGTCTCCAAAATTGTTTTGCCATGATAATAATTAGTATAATAACATTAGTATATCACAGCTGTGGTGTAATAGGAGTAGTGTATGCCAATTCCTTACAATTTTAAGGCATTCGTCATTTGCAAGGAATAAGCAATTGCCCGTAAGAAACTGCATACTTTTATTTTGAAGAAAAAAATTTGCGTCGTTTCCGGTGCTTTGGCAAACTTGCCTTCTCTCTGCAGTGCAACTTGCCACCACCCACTCAAAACAGTGCGGAAATACCCAGTGACGCACTTGAAAGAAACTGAAAAATAAGTGAGTGGGAGAGGCAATAAAATAACTCTTGGCTTTAGTCATAACCTGGAAGAGTCTTAAGATTAAGATCCAGAACGCTTTTTTCCCCGTCTGTAGTTCTCGGGCCTTTCTCTCTGTAAATAGACACAACATACAGATCTCAAGTCTACCAGCTGCAGTGTTTCTCAAGCCAGGCTTTCACACCCGGTCTTACATTACAAGTTTCTGGTCTGCTGGTTGCACTAGAAATTAGTGCCCACTTAATACAGTGCGATAAACGTGGTCGGACTTCAAACTCTTTTTTCCTTCTTTTTTTAATCAACGATTATTTCACCATGATGTTTTAGTCCAGTTGAAGATAAAGTAACTTGAACAAAGGACTGATTTTGCTCTCAGAATCAGTAAACAATGCTTGTATATCAAAACCATTACTCTTAAAGCTTTGACATATCCTGACCAGGAGGGGGCGCTCGAGGTGAATAAATCAGGGCCTTTAGTACACCTGTCCTTTGATAGAATAGTGATAACGAAAACTTCTCCAGATTTTCTTAGTGTAAATAATATTTCAGTATAAATAGAGTACATTTAATGGTAATTTTTGCATCGTTATTAATGTGATAGTTGCTGTAAAAGCCCTAGATATGCTGATGCATCAGTGAATACATCTCCGACCATCTGTTGTTTGGCTATGTTTGACGTTTGGCTACCCTTATTGTCTAATACAAATACATTTTTGTACCCTCACATCACGATCTTTATGGTCGAGTCACACTTTATATAGCAATAGCTGAATAAGATGATTGAATTAGAAAATGAGGAGGGAAAAAGTATGTGAAACTTGTGTTTTCAGGTTTCATGTTTTCACATGAAAAACTGTCCGCTGTTCTCCTTTCTTCTCTAGAAACTAAAATATCCGAGGCGTAGTTGAATGAGGCGTAATGGTCCTAAATGGGAGGCCGTGAAAGGGAGGCGGTTTCTGTGCGGTGAGGCGGTGTCTGCCCTGCCTGCTTCAGACTGCGGCGGGCAGAGCTGTTCGTTACAGAAATGGCGGAGGGGGAGTTGGACGTCGACTCGCTGATTTCCAGGCTTTTAGAGGGTGAGTTCACAACCAAGTTTTAGATATGTATTTTGTTTTGCCCAGTGTTAGCCTCTAATACTTATTTAGGTTTTATCTTTTACAAGAAAGGCCCGCTTTACGTGTTAGCGTTGCCCGGTTCTGGAGTGAGCAGGACTGGTCCTCACTGTCGTTAACAACAGGCACACCTTTTTATTCAGCAACCGTCTTTCTTTGACGGCTCTTTTTAGATTAATTTGTAATTCATTTGAATACAACTATGTTCGAGCTTTTTGTACATTGCATTTTGAGGGTTTTGGTGATTAAGTGGTAAGAAAGTTATTGCTAGTGGGCTGTTTGTTCTTCGATGGCTCCAGTATGGAAGAGAATGTCAGACCTGTCTTATTATCCATGTTAGACTAACTAGCTAATAGTTTGGTAATTAAGTGCTGTCTTACTAATGTCACAGCATTTGTGTTATCGTGTTGGAATGCACCAAACAAAATCCTTGCCATGTTGCTTCTACTGTCTGTTATTATAGTCTCTGCTCCTTTACAAAAGCTCTGTTCAAAATACACGGTGGAGGGCGATAGCTTCAGGGGCAAATGCAGAGCAAAAGTTGACATTTCCTTAAAAATAAAGTTTAGATTGACGATTGAGTGTAGCCGAAAGTTTCCAAACAGTTGCCTGATCCACGAGGAAGTAAAATCGTACTTCTGAATTCTATGAATGCGGTTTGTCTTTAATTCTAAGAAAAACTATAATTTTTTAAATGGGATTTGGCGTAAGAGTTTCTGAGCTGAAGACTGCAGATCACTGTGTTGTTTTCTGGCGCATATTGCTAAATAGCGATGTTTACACAAGCCACAGGCTTCATTCAGTAGTATTCCCATTAAAACATACTTGTAGGAGTTCCAAACCTAAACCAAAGTTTTTAGTTCTACTTCTCTGTGTGTTTTCTTATTCCATAAGCCAGTGCATAGAGTTTGTTCAGCTGTTTGTCTCCTGGCCTTTTGATCATAAAGAACACACATTTTGTCAGGAGCACTGTATTTAATAAGAAGCTTTCTGATACTATCTGTGGCTCAACTTTATCCAGAGAGACACTTGTTAATTCTGTATTCTGTTGTAGCTTATATGCATGTGGAGTTTTCTGCTGAGCCACTGTGCGAAAGTAACCTGCACTTTTGAAGAAGACAGCTGTTTTTGCCCCTACTCCATTGTTATGTGTTGGCTAGCAGCAGGGGATGATTCTCTCAGCAGTGCTTAATGAGGGATTCTGACAGACACACGAGTCGATGTAGCTGATAATTTCTTGAAAGCAGATTACAAACAGAGAGATTATATCAGCGGTGAACAAGCATTCATGCCAGATCATCTCATGCACAGCAACTTCTGCTAATGATTGAACCCAATGTGGATGTACAGTTCATCCCAGTATAACTTAATCATCTGGACTGACAGGAGCGGCGACATAATTGTGCTTGTTTTTTCTTAGTGTGTGATCTGTGGAGTAACACATTGCTGTGCCTGCAAGACTTGACTCTAGTATGCTGGCTTCATGTTTAGCAGTTAACCTCATTGCAGGAAATTGGAGGGATCTGGTCCTAAAAGCTTCCAGATGTGAGCCCTCAATGTATCCAACTATCCATCTCCTTTCATTGACTTTTCTCTTTCCACCTACAACTTTTGAAAATGTCTGGCTTTTGTGTTGGTGTGACCATAGTATCACCCTCTGTAGTAGAAGAGCTGGGTATATTTGAAATGTCTCCCAGTATCGCTGCAATGTCCAGATTTTGTTTTGGATGGATTTTGGATGCTGTGATCATGTTTTTGTAAGCAGATTATCAAACATAGTTTCTGTGGGCTTTTTTTTTTTTTTTTTTTTTTTTTTTTTTTTTTTTTTTTTTTTTTTTTTTTTTTTTTTTTTTTTTTTTTTTCAAACAAAAATTTTTAAAACTTATTAACATAGGGCTGCAAGCAAATCCAACGTTCCTGCATTTAAATTACTTACTCCAAATTGGTGTTTCCCAGAAATGACTTTACTTCTGTAGGTTACTTTTGTATACTTATGCCTGTCCAAGTGTAATTTGGGACTTCTAGCATTTTTTTTTTTTAATTTCAAAGCCAGTCTTTATTATCTTACTCTTTATTGTTGCTATGATCCTGACACTGCAGTTGCTGCTAAGCTGTTTCCGCACCAGCAGG